>APFE031093898.1:453669-523392 GCA_000404065.3 Pinus taeda | reverse complement strand
TTTTGTTCAAGGAAAGTTAGCCTGAGTCGGCCTCTCTGCGGTGTCTCTTGACTCATTTTTCAGTCGGCCATCCCGGTTGTCAGTGTCATGTCTTACATCACATCAGTTATATTGGTCCTTTACTCGTGCTGGTTTGGAAAGGTCCCCAATGACTTCTTGCCGGCGGGTCTTGTCCTTATCGACGACGACATCTTGCTCTGAGGGCAGGCCTAGAGTTGCACCCTGGCCCTATTTTCATTATCGATAGGTTACCTTGCACTCAGCATCGATCAGTATCATGGGTCTTTGACTGAGTGGTTTCCCTTGTGTTCGACGTCAGCTTACATTATCACACATTGGGATTCATGCGGTACCTTGGTTTCCATTTGACCCTATTGGTGGATACCCTGCCTCTGTGTCAGCTTACATTATTGGTTGGTTCAGAGGGTTTCTGCCGTGCGCTAGCTACATCTTGTGTACGCCGGAAATGTACCTCGGTTCGGTTACTACATTTTTCTTCGTCCGATTCCTTCCACATTATTGGCCTACGGGTTACACTCGCGCTAGATTGATGAAGGATGCCTTAATGCCTTCCTTCTAGCGGATCTTTCCCTATCGACTCCGACTCATTGCTCTGGGGCAAAGATCTAGAGTCCATTTGGTAGTACCTTGGGGTTTGCAGTCATTAGTGGCAGATCCTTCGCTATCGATAGTGGGAAACCATCATTGTCTCCTGATCGATAGATTCTTACAGGTGTTCGACTTCAGCTCATTTATTCGCACTTGTTAGTATGTACTGGGTACCTTGACGCTCATTATCATTATCGGTGAGTAGTCTCGCATTTGTTAACGGTATACATTAATGACCGATAACCAAACGATTTCTCACATGGTCAACTTCAGATCATTTATTCCCATAGTGTAGAAATGTACCATGGCGGTCGGTGAAGACCTCAGGTTGTATCAGCATTCATTGGTTCACTTGACAGTTGCTCCTGTTACTGCTAGTCGATACCATTCCACCTTATATGTTACAGTCAGTCATGGAGACATTCTATATGCTGACACCTGAGTTTACAGTGCAGTACCATCCTTATCCATCATGTTCAGTTGGTACCTTTCGGGATCAGTCTTTGATATCAGTGATTCGTTGTATCTTATCTTCCAGCATCATTGACAGTTTATATGTGATATCCAGACATGTACTTGTTCGATTATGATCAGATGATCGATTATGTATTTTCCAGTCATTTATACTTGTATACTTAGTGGATCCGCTTGTACTCGATATGCGTACATGCTTTGCTTTTTCTGAGCATGGGTATGCCCACCTCAGACGGTGTTTCTTTTTGATCTTCTTTTGTGGCTTGGCAGGCTGAGTTCCGGTGAAGTGCTCCTCAGCTTTTGGCGGGTTTCCTTTCCATGTACTTGATTAATATATTTCAGCCATCATGTACCCCTTCTGACCTCATATATTAGGGGGCATCTGTTATAGCTCCAAATCTCACCATTATGGTTTGTGATGCTACACTCATGGCCTAGGGCAACCCGTCCTTCCAGACCTGATCCAAAATCTAAAAAACAGTGTTTTATTCCCTGTACGCGACATTGCCCTGAGTTAAACGCGTGTATACATGGGTTCATACATACCCAACCCACGTATATGTATTAAAACACTTAAAAAAATATAAAACTCCTTATTTTCGGGCAGAGATCGTGGGTTTTACCTGCTAATCACATGTTAGTGCCCGTGGCCTCAACTGTCCCCAACCAATTCCTAACTAAAAAACAACTTTGGAATTGGTATAAAAAGACACCTAAGGGAAGGCCTAAAGGAGGAGAGAGTATAGAGGAAGGTTATTATACTGAGTTTTTTCCCCCTGATCAGGTCTGAAGACCCTTGTGCCTTCTACACTTCCCCCATATTGTACAGGAAACCCTTGTTTCCTTGTGATTTGATGTTCATACCTTAGTCATGACATCTTGGAGTGAGTATTGGAAGGTGACCTACTAGAGGCTTGAGGCGGGACGGATCTAGAAGGAGGCTGAGCTTTGAGCCTGCAGAAGTGGTTCAGGTGATATTGCTCTTTTTTCATACTATTCTATTTGTCTAATAAAGAAACACGTCTTGTTCCCGATACGCTTCTTTCTTTATGTTAATGATGTTCATATTTGAGTTTCATGTATGAATGGATGTCTAAAAGTTTATAAATAACTCCTTTCTTATATAGCATAAAGATCACTTTTACATAAATCTTTGTCCATATATTGCTGCATTCCTTGGAATTGTTGTTTTTGCAGGGCAAAGGAGCGAAAGGGACGTGAAGAAGGGTTTGCACCCTTAAGTAACTACCCAAACGTAGGACCTCAGGTATGTCCTTCTCACCTTTGAAATAGCTTTTTCTAGCATAATGGCTGTGTGTGTGCATGTTTCTTGACTCAGACAACTTTCAGTCTGCTAGGGTTCCACCCAAGAGCCTTAGGGGATAAAATCCCGCAACACCTAGGATTTTGAAGCTAATTTCTCTTGGATGGTCAAATCATCAGAGAAACTTGTATCCTAATGTTCATGCACCTTCCCCTATCCATAATATACCTTATCAAACTCTTCCTATCACTGCGATCCCCAAAATTCCTCATTTTCGCACAAAGGCTAGTTTCTTGCTACAACCATGCAATTTTCTATGGTTGGGCCTATGTTTTTCCTTTTTGGACCCCTTCCCCTCACTCAATTTCTGGGATTCCACTTTCCCCTACTTCCTAACATCCCTTCATACTTCCAAAAATTTCCTCAAGAATTTAGAAGCTCCCTATCCCCTTCATTTCGCTTCATTTCGACAAATCCCTTGTCCCACACATCGGGATAGGTTTCACTCAAATGATGTTTCTGAGCAATAAAAGATGAATTTGGGAAACTGAAGAGAGGTTTTTTTCGACAACAGACTAGGAAAGGAAAACCCCCTTCACTTTTCACACAGGTGTCATGGTTTTGCAGAAATGTCAAAAATACAATTTCCTTGGGAGAATTGATGCACCTCTGGAGTGACCTCGGGAAAATCAACTTTTGTCCTAGCTTGGTTTGCCAAATGACTTGCTTGATGATGTAAATGATAACTATATATAATTATATTTCCAATGAGTTATCCTGAGCTCAATTTGGAGTTGAGGAAGGCATTCAAAAGTTGACTGTAACAGCCCTCTGCCTTTCGGCAACCTCATTTGGCACAGTTCGCCCAGTCTTGGAAGATTTGATTTTTGAAAGAGAAAATGAACTCTAAATTGAAAAATTATAATTGGGTTGGAAATAAAACTCAACAGCCTTTCCAATGAGCTATCGTGAGCTCAATTGGGAGTTGAGGAAGGCATCCAAAAGTTGACCGTAATAGCACTTTGCCTTGAGGCAACCTCATTTGCCACAATTCAACTAGTCTTGGAAGATTTAATGTTTGACAGGGAAAATGAACTCCAAATCAAAATATTCTGGTCGATTTAGAATGTAGAGTGAAATGTCTTTCGAATGAACTATCATGCACTCAATTTGGACACTGGGAAGGCCTGCAAAGGTCACCTGGAAAAGAGCACGACGGTTTTATAAATATTTTTACTCCATATGGTCAGTTATAGAAGTGGCAAAGGAAGGCAAAAGGTCACCCATGCCATTTGACATATTTTTGGTGTTGCACCTGTAGCTGATGCTTGGCTCTCCACCTTCATTTTGTGACCCTCGGGCATTTTATCTCTTCATGGCACATTCTATATATTGTATGCAAAGCATTTGCAAAAGGAATTGGTTGGTGGGCTTGTAACTTCTGGGAGACTATGGGAAAGAAACTTTGTTTCTGCACTGTATATTTTTACAGAGAATTAATGAAAGGCAATGAATCTATTTCATGAGATTCATGTGGTTGTAAGTGTAGCGAAAGTGTCTCTTATGTTTCATATGTATTTTTTTATGTTTCATAGTTCATTTCATATTCATTTCTGGTGAAATGTTTCGAATGAGATTAGGTAGAATTCAATTTTATTGCTCTACATGTGGGAAAATTTCATGTACAACGTTCATTCTTCTGTTGAAATTTATTCATGTTGTCGATGCCCTTTTCACCCTCTTAATCAATCCCTCCATTCTGCCATATCTTAAAACTAAAATTGCTATGTTTTCCGCCTACCTTGCCTCACGAAATAGTCTGTGCCTTTATGTTAAGTTCTCTGTTCATTGAGGTCCAGTGGTCGCATAACATCCCAGAAACATAGTGATTCATAAAAATCACTCCTTATTTTCATTTTCACTTACTAGCCTAAGATAAATAGTTCATTTGAAATTCATCTCGGTCATTCATCTATTCACTGAGTGTGACTCGGAGAGAGCCCTCTCCTATTCTGGTAGGGCTAGCTACCAGATTGAGCGTGGTTTGTGGTTACCCTGAATTTTGCCTTCTTTCAGCCTGAGGCGGATTTAGGTTCTAACATAGTGATGACCATACTGGGGATGGAAATGGTTTGCTGAATATTGTTTTGCCCTAGCACATCTATCAAGCTCAGATCTGATGGTTGATGGTGAACAACGATCAAACATAAGAAGATGGCTGAAATCATTCACCTAGCGACTCCTTTCACTGAAGAATCCAGCAATCGGTGCTTCACGGTGACTCCACTGCAGAGAGATTAGTAGCTTTGAGATTTTTTAAAATGGAGCATATTACAAGAAGATACACTCCCATGAGCCGAGAACACATTCCAGGCTTTCCAAATAAAATTCTGAAGGTAGATTGGTCAAAGAATCTGTCTACGTTTAAAGATGATGGTAAGAAGGATGCTGCTTTACATCTAGTTCGATTTCACATGCATATTCGTAAGTTGAAGGTTGATTTTCCTGAAGATTTCTTAATGAAGATATTCATGGCCACTCTAGAAGGTGAAGCTCGATCTTGGTATGAAAATTTGCCTGCTGCTTGTATTTACTGTCTAAAGGATTTTCATGCCCTGTTCATTGAAAGATATAAAGACTCTTATCCATCATTGAATCTAGTTCATGATTGTTGCAAGCATGCTTATGGTTTTATTGACAGCCTTGAAAAATATTATGAAGATGATAATTTTGTGGATGATGAAATCATGGAAGCCCTGTATGAAAATCCCTTTCAGCAGTGTAAAGACGATCAGGAATCTTTGCAGCAGAATCAAGATTGTAGTACGATGAAAAATGAAGGAATTTTTCATCTTGACAATCAACATGAATTACATGAAATGGATCAGCAGTATGAGGGAAATTTATATACTCCTTCGCTTGAAAATATTGAAGACAATCACTGTTTGAGCAAAAGGAAACAAAGGGTCTTATCTCCTTTGTCTGAAGATGAGATAGATCAACTCTTACACGGTCATGTTCCAGCTCAAGCTAAAGTAGATTTGCAGTGCACACATGGTCAAGAAAGTGTTGGTGAAACGTCTTCCTCTTTTGAAAAGGATGACAGTCTGGTGAACATCTTTATAGATCAGCAGGTTGAAGATGTCCATATGATTGAAAGTCATGAAAGAAAAAGGGACGATTCAGATTTGTCCATAGAAGAAGACAAATTTTTGGGTCCAAACGTTCTCATGTCATCAGAACAAAGCCTTCATGAAGAGGTAATCCAGTCAGTGCATAAACAACAAGATGAGATCTGCAGTCAAGTAAGTGAAAAGCTTTCTCTGGATGAATTTATGGTAGATGATAAAAATGTTAGTGTTGGGTTTCAAGAATGACCCGAAGTTTCTTTTCTCATGATTGATGAATGTGATGAATGTAATGAGAATATGGCTGTCATATCATGTCAAGATGATCATAAATATATTCAGACTATAACCGACCAGACCATTATGGATTCCATTTCAGATTCTTCCTCATATGTTTCATCTTTTGAAGTATTCTTTGAAGAGGAAATCCACTCATCTTCTTGTTCAGAATTTTTTGAGGACCAAGAACATACTTTCTCTGAAGTACATTATGAAGGAAGATTAGAATCAAAAGAAAAATACATCTTGTTTCCTTAGCAGGAGGTAAATCTTCATGTTTTTCATGATCCAATGGCAGATTTGTTGCAAACATTAGTGAAGGTCATTATTGCAGTATTCAGTGATGAAGGAGATCATGGCCAATTATGTTTTTGGATGCCCAGTTACCAGTATCAATTGTTGACCAGAAGATCTGATTGGAAGAAACAGTCAAGAAGCCATCTTCTTGATTGGTTACATTGGGAGTTTGATATAGTTTGATGATATATAGTCTTGTAAGAAATGCAGGTGGTCATGTACTACCACCAAGCTTTAAGTTTTAAGTTTAGTTCTTAGTGTTTTGAGTTAGTTTGTTAGATTCAAGTTTCTTTTAGTCATGTCAGTTTGCATTGAGTCATTTTGATTCAAGTTTCAGTCAATAAATTGAGTCATGTTGGTTTGTCAGAATAATGGACTCCATAGCCGAATGGACAAAAGGCATTGTCTAGCTCTTCCAGAGATCTGTTGTTCTTGGCACCTCCAAGGAGCTACCATCCCCCATTGGAGCCAATGTTAGTGTCAGTATTTACAGGCTTCCTCCAGTGATCAAACATGCTCTTACACAAGTGATTTTAAGGTGTCAAGGTCAAATTTTATCATTTCAGTGAGTTTTCAAGTAAAATTTGGTCACTAGGCATTAGGTCTAGGGTTTGCTTCCACTCCTTTCAAAGTTGTCCAAATATCGGTCCATGTCACTATTCAGCTGAGTCTACCATCATTGAGAGGATTTTCATAATCATGTCAAGTTCCATTGGGTCATTTCACACCTTGTTCATGCTTCAGTTGCACCTACGCAAGGTTCATTTCCCTCTCCTAGGGTTTTGAAGCTAATTTCTCTTGGATGGTCAAATCATCAGAAAAACGTGTATCCTGATGTTCATACGCCTTCCCCTATCCATAATATACCTTATCAAACTCTTCCCATCACTGCGATCCCCCAAATTCCTCATTTTCGCACAAACCCTAGTTTCTTGCTACAACTTGGCAATTTTCTATGGTTGGGCCTGTGTTTTTCCTTTTTGGACCCCTTCCCCTAACTCAACTTCTGAGATTCCACTTTCCCCTACTTCCTAACATCCCTCCATACTTCCCAAAATTTCCTCAAGAATTTAGAAGCTACCTATCCCCTTCATTTCGCTTCATTTCGACAAATCCCTTGTCCCACACATCGGGATAAGTTTCACTAAAATGATGTTTCTGAGCAATCAATGATGAATTTGGGAAAACTGGGAGAGGTTTTTGTCGAAAGCAGACTAGGGAAGGAAAACCTCCTTCACATTTTACACAGGTGTCATGGTTTTGGAGAAATGTCAAAAATACAATTTCCTTGGGAGAATTGATGCACCTCTGGAGCGACCTCGGGAAAATAGAGTTTTCTCCTAGCTTGGCTGGCCAAATGACTTGTTTGATGATCCAAATTATAACAAGAGACAAGTAGATTTCCAATGAGCTATCATGAGCTCAATTCAGAGTTTAGGAAGGCATCCAAAAGTTGACTGTAACAGCACTCTGCCTTTAGGCAGCCTCATTTGCCACAGTTCGACCAGTCTTGGGAGATTTAATTTTTGACAGGGAAACTCAACTAAAAATTGAAATATTCTAGTTGGGGTGGAGATTGACTCAGATCCCTTTCCAATGAGCTATCGTGAGCTCAATTTGGAGTTGAGGAAGGCATTCAAAAGTTGACCGCAACAACACTCTGCCTTGAGGCAGCCTCATTTGGCACAGTTCGACCAGTCTTGGGAGATTTGACTTTTGACAGGGAAAATAAACTCCAAATCGAACAATTCTGGTTGGGTTGGAAATTAGACTCAAGTACCTTTCCAATGAGCTATCATGTGTTCCATTTGGACACAGGGAAGGCCTCCAAAAGCCACCTGGAAAAGAGCAGGACACACAGGAGGAGGAGCGTGGTGGTTTTATAAATATTTTTATTCCATATGGTCAGTTATACAAGTGGCAAAGGAAGGAAAAGGGTCACCCAAGCCATTTGTCATATTTGTGGTGATGCACCTGTAGCTGATGTTTGGCTCTCCACCTTCATTTTTTGACCCTTGGGCATTCTATCTCTTCATGGCACATTCTATATATTGTATGCAAATCATTTGCAAAAGGAATTGGTTGGTGGGCTTGTAACTTCTGGGAGACTATGGGCAAGAAACGTTGTTTCTGCACTGTATATTTTTACAGAGGATTAATGAAAGGTAGCGGCTCTGTTTCATGAGATTCATGTGGTTGTGAGTGTAGCAAAAATGTCTCTTATGTTTCATATGTATTTTGTTATGTTTCATAGTTCATTTCATATTCATTTCTAGTGAAATTTTTCGAATGAGATTAGGTAGAATTCAATTTTATTTCTCTACCTGTGGAAAATTTCATGTACAGTGTTCATTCTTCTGTTGAAAAGGATTCATGTTGTCCATGCCCTTTTCACACTCTTAATCAATCCCTCCATTCCCCCATATCTTAAAACTAAAATTGCTATGCTTTTCGCCTACCTTGCCTCACGAAATAATCTGTGCCTTTATGTTAAGTTCTCTGTTCATTGAGGTCCAGTGGTCCCATAACATCCCAGAAACACAGTCACTCATAAAAATCACTGTCACGATCCCATCGTAATAATTTAAATTTACAAGTTACATCAATAAAATTTTTTTTATGGTGGTATAGATCTTAACCTTACGCACCATCTTCACACTTATGGATAAATATAATACGCGGTAATCTACCCTCAAACTATACCACACTTACCCCAAGTTTACACAAACCATAAACTCGCAGGTACATATGTCAACCTTAACCTTAGTATTTCATGGTTTCATATGTTACGTTTATAACTTGGTTATGTTGAGTTCGATGGAACCTACCGCATACATGTACCCGGCACTGCACAGGTGGAGCGAATGCATTAACCCACCCCACCTACTTGATGCCAGGTGGCGTAGGGCCATGTGACTATTCGGGTTATGTGCCATGGTCTCTCGCTTGTTTGAACGGATGGGATGCGTTGCTCGCATCGGAGGGCTCCAAATGATCGAAGGGTTTGGCGGTCAATTGATATACCGCTGAGATTTGCATTATGGATTCATTTGCAACACTTGGGAGTTCATGCTCGCACCCAGCTCGGCGGCAGACCTCTGCAATGCCTCAGGGATTCAGCTCAAACTCACAGGTATATATTTGCATAACCTTTTCGCTTGTCACTGATTCATTACCTGTAGCAAGGTTATGCGTTGATACAACTCTCCTATTTTGTTTGATAGTTCATGGCACTTGTCTGACTGGAGTTCTATGGTGATGCGCAGGGGTTCACTTTTGTGGCCTGCCACCACTGCGGAAACATTGTGGCCGGTTCCAGCGTTACACGGGTATGTTGTCTCTGGACTAGACTCGGTTTACTTTATGACAAAGAGGGTTTATGCCAAATGGGGTTAATCCCCTTCCTCCAGACCGGGATAGGGTCTTATGGCATTTCTCTGCCTGCGTCTCAAGTTTGGTTTCTTTTTATGAACCCCAGCTTTGATCTGCAGCTGGCCTCTCTATGCCAGGGTTTGCACTTTGAAGACTGCCATGGGTTTGAACAGGGCTTTTCCGGCTTGTAAGCCGTTCACTGTGTACGTCTGCTTGTTATTATGGTCCTCGGACCCGGGCTACTTCTTTTGATTTGTATAAATGAACAAACACTCTCTGTAATTTTGAGGTTTATATAGATGTTTCGCTACATGCTTGAATAGACAGACATGGTGCTATCTGCAATTTCTTTCACTTGTATTGTTTGGAATGGAACTGGGTTCTGTGGACCCGAGTTGTTTAAGTTAATCGATGTAAATGTAAATCATTTCGGTTACAGTTTTAATATAGATTTTCACATTTCTGTACATGATTTTGATCCTCTTTGGACCATAGTCCAAATATGTTAACAGTCGTAGTATTGTTAAATATGTTGCTCGTACTTGGCTCTATCGTTGAATGGACCAATTCGTAGTCTGCCGATATGTATATATTGTTTAACATGTAATTTCTTAATACAGTTTCCGTTTCGTTTGCTTATACATTATTACCCTACAGGGTTTTTGCCCGACCGAAAAGGTTCGAATCTATTACAGGCTTGGAATATGTATTGAACCCTTATGGTTTTGGTTATTACGCATAGCGTATTCTCAGGTCTTTACAGCCGGTTATGCTTATCATGTATCTGTGTTTGTAGCTAGTTACATGCCTTATTGTTCACAGTGCGGCCCTAAGGGTTAAGACTCGCATTCGGTTGATGAATGCAGAGTCAAACCCTCTCCGCAAATACAATGAATACTACCGTGGCTGGTTTTACCTTAATACAGTAATGCATATTCATGGTTAGACAGAGTTATGTTCTTGTTTCAGTATAACTTCTATGAAAAGTCTTTCGGATATGTTTGTAACATTATCATTTCCTATGAAGTATCTTCTTGTTTACACAGCGTGTTTATTTATGTGCGCACTAGTTTTCAGCGCGAGTACTACTCCTGTGATTATTTAAGTTCTGTAACTCTTTTATGGCTGTAAATGTGTCTTCTTTCCAGAACCGTAAGACTCTGTTTACTCATTTCGTCTCTCTGTCTATTCGTATGCTACTATGGTCTCTCCAACCACATTTAGTTTTGTTGAGCATTTGTAATGTACACCCAAACTCATTACCGTAGGCAAATAGGTGACTTAACCTCAGTAGACTAAGTTACAGGTAGGTATTTACATGCATGAATCTTTACGATAGCTACAGTTATCTTAAATTTATTACTTAACAGTAAGAATGCACAGATAGCTGTATTTTTATCTAATAAGGAAAGGCACAGACACTGCATTCTGTCCATATGCTACCATTACCTTTTCCTTAGACTAGAACTCTGTAAGAAACGCATACCTGGTTAACCTGCTACCGGCGATTCTACTCCAAGAGTTCACCTGCAATCGTTTTTGCTCTTATCCTCCCAACCTTGAGATCCACTTGCGCTGGATTCTCCCCCCGAGCCGTCTTGCAGGCCTGCAGCCCTCAACAAGACTCATGCACTACCGTGCTAGGTTATCTGGTCACTACCAGACTTAACCTCTTTTCTCACTCTGCTCTCTCTCTGGAATTCTCCTCTCTGTCCGTTCCTCAACAGCCCAGAGGTTTTTTCCTCCCAGGACCTTTCCTTGGGTGAGAAGCAGTTGCTTTTCAGTTTCATAACTGATTTTTATTTTCTTTTAATAGAAAATCCTCCTTCAGGAGGCTGCCAGCATTTCATGAATATACATATGCAAAAATAATCTATTATATTCACTTTCATAATTAACAATGTCATTTAGTAATAACAAGTTACCACTCATACAGTTTTCACCACAGTAATTATTCCAGAATTACAAGTTACCGGGGTCATTACATCTCCCCCCCTGGGATTGGACATCGTCCCGATGTCTATTCCCGTTAAATAAATTTGGGTAAGCCTTTCTAAAGAGTTCCTCGTCTTCCCATGTAGCCTCCTCAGGCCCATAGTGCTGCCACAACACTTTAACTTGGGTAATAACCCGTTTTCGCAGCCGCACTTCTCTCCGGTCGAGAATGCTCTGTGGTTCGACCAGGACCTCGCCTCCCGGTTCGACCTACAGACAACCAATACCTTTAATCAATTTCCTATTGAGTATAGCTGCATAATCAAAACAATCGGATTAATTCTTACCCGCACATCTTGCCATTGGATAACATGTTTAGGGTCATATACATATTTCTTTAGGACAGAAACATGGAACACATTGTGAATCTTAATATGACTTGGTAAAGCAAGTTGGTAGGCCACTGGCCCCACTCTAGCCAAGACCTGAAAAGGTCCAAAATATTGAGGAGCCAGCTTGGCGCACCCACTCCACTGCAGTGTGCTCCTCCTAGCTTGAATCCTCACAAACACATGGTCACCAATCTTATACTCTATGAATCTTCTTTTCCTGTCCGCAAAACTTTTCTGTCGGTCTTGTGCAGCCTTTAAGTTGGCACGCACCCTTTTCACCATATCTTCCATTTCTTTAAGCATTTCTGGACCCAAACTCAACTTGTCCTCAGGTCCACCCCAACTTGAGGGTGTGCGGCACTTTCATCCATACAAGACCTCAAAGGGACTTAGCTGGGTTGAAGTGTGATATCCATTATTGTATGCAAATTCGACCAGATGTAAATACTCTTCCCAATGACCTAGTTTCAGCATCACATACGCCCTCAACATGTCTTCCAACACCTGATTAACTCGTTCCATTTGACCATCGGTCTGCGGGTGATAGGCCGTGCTAAAGTTCAACTGAGTACCCAACTCAGCAAACAGTGTCCTCCAAAAAGTGGAAGTGAATTTCACATCGCGATCTGATATAATTACCTTTGGTAACCCATGCAACTGGAACACATTTTGCATAAAGAGGTGAGCAATTTGCACCACCTTGTAAGTGGACTGCACAGGTATAAAGTGTGCTGCTTTACTTAACTTGTCAACCACTACCATGATCGAATCGTTGCCCTTCTTGGTTCGTGGCAACCCAGTTATGAAATCCATGGAAATGGTTTCCCATTTCCACTCCGGAATAGGCAAGGGCTGTAGCAGTCCGGCTAGATGTTGATGTTCTGCCTTAATTTGCTGGCATTCCAAACACCGCGCCAAATACTCAACTACCTGTTTCTTCATTCCTAGCCAATAATATTCTTTCTTAAGCGCCGCGACCATCTTTTGGTACCCTGGGTGGCCAGTGTAGTGGCTGATATGGAACTCATCTAAAATCAGCCTCTTAATGTCATTTGAATCAGGTACATACATTTTCTTATTAAAACACAGCATTCCAGTACTATCTAGTGTGTACCCTTGCTGTAATCTTTCATTAACAGATTGTTGTACCTGCTGTTTTAAGTGCTGGTATTCAGAATCGCGACTTGCTGCTGCTTTTATTTGTTCAACCATTGAATTTCACCACTTGCTGACTGAAAGTTCATACAAACAATGAGCCTTTCGACTTAATGCATCTGCCACTCGGTTTTCTTTACCTTTTAAATGCGTTATCTCAAAATCAAATCCACTTAGGAAATCTGCCCAATGGCCTTGTCTTGCGTTCAGGGTAGGTTGGCTGAAATAATGCGTCAAATTGTGATGATCTGTTAATAACAGAAATTTTCTCCCTAAGAGGTAATGTCGCCACATTTTTAGCGCATGAATGACAGTAGTTAATTCTAAATCGTAAGCAGAGTATCTCTGCTCATGCTCTTTGAGTTTCCTTGATTCATACGCTATTACTTTTCCTTCCTGCATTAATACTCCTCCCACAGCCTCCTTGCTTGCATCAGTGCACACCACGTAATCCTTATTAGGATCAGCTATACTCAGGATGGGTGCAGTGGTGAGTAGGTGCTTCAAGCGGTCAAAACTCTGCTGACACTCTGATGTCCACCTAAATATTTTCCCATTTTCTGCAATGAGGTGATAGGATAGGCTATCCTAGAAAAGCCTTCCACAAACCTCCGGTAATAGCCAGCTAACCCCATAAAGGATCTGATATCAGCAACATCTTTGGGTATGGGCCATTCCATAATAGTTTTTATTTTCTCGGGGTCTACTGCAATTCCTTCTTTAGTGATCACGTGGCCCAAATACTGAATTTCCTCCTTGAAGAAATCACATTTGCTACACTTAGCGTATAGCTGATGTTCTCGAAGAGTTTGTAATACCAACTTAAGGTGCTCTTCGTGTTCCTGCTGGGAACGGGAATATATCAGAATGTCGTCGATAAATATCAGCACAAATTTGTCCAAAAACCATTGAAACATGCTGTTCATCATACACATAAAGGTGGTAGGTGCATTGGTCAAACCAAAAGGTAGCACTACAAATTCATACTGTCCATAGCGTGTCCTGAAGGTGGTCTTGGCAATGTCCTCATCTTTAATCCTGATCTGATGATAACCAGATCGTAAATTGATCTTGGAAAATACTTTTGCCCCTTTCACTTGATCAAAGAGTTCATCTATCCTGGGTAAGGGATACTTGTTTTTGACCGTGAGCTTATTCAGATGTCGATAGTCTATACACATACGTAGGGTCCCATCTTTCTTTTTCACAAATAATACTGGAGCTCCCCATGGTGATACACTGGGATGGATATACTGTTTATCTAACAACTCTTGTAGTTGCATCTTCAACTCTGTTAACTCTGGTACGCTCATTCGGTATGGTGCCCGTGATACTGGTGCTGCTCCCGGTATTAATTCTATGGTAAAATCTATGTCCCTCTTTGGAGGTAGCCCTGGTACCTCTTCAGGAAAAACATCTGCAAACTCCTGTACCACCGGAATATTGCCCATTGTGGACATCTTATCCTTCTGGTTTGCATAACCAACTTGTATGGTGTAGATCTGACATTTCTTTCTAAGGCACTTGGCTAACTGAGAAGCAGTGATAGGCCGAATCTGGACAGGTTGTTTAATCCCCTGCAATTCTTGTTGCTGCCCCAAATCATCCTTGTAATAAATGGTTTTGGTTTTGCAGTTTACTAAGGACCAATGCTTTTCCAGCCAATCCATACCAATAAGGATGTCATAAGATCCTAATGGGAGTACATTCAGATCTGCTGTCATTGGCTGTCCAGCTATGCTGAAGGAACAATTATTAATTTTAGCTAGAACTCGTCTCTTGGCTCCCGTAGCTAACTGTACCAACCATGGGTTTTTGAACCTTTTTGATGATAGCTTACAATGTTCCACTACTTTTGGGCTAACATAACTTAAAGTAGCACTCAGATCAATAAGAACAACTATAGACAGGTTTGAAATCTTACCTTCAAACTCCACCATGGTTGGTTGATATTCCGCTTGCCGGTCCTCCAAAGCTGCATTAGTTCTTGGTATGCTGCGTGCCACATCCCCAATGGTTGATGCCTCGTGGATTTGAGATATTTGGTCAACTCCTTTACGCTGTGGGCAGTTTTTAACATAGTGCGGTCCTCCACATCCCCAACACTGGACTGGAGGTCTGGTCCCTTCAATCTCTGATCTGGTAGGTGGTTCGCTGACCCTGCTTTCGCTTGGCTTGGTCTGGAAGGTACCCTTATTTGTGTTTCTGTTAAACTGCCCCTTCCCAGCACTTTTACCACCATTTCCACGACTTCCTTTGTTATTACCAGCAACTTTATTGCTTTTTCTTTCATTCCATCTTTTGCTTGAAATGTCTCCTTTTTGTTTGTTTTGCTGGTAACAAATTCTTGCCTTACGAATTGCCTCATCCATGGTTCGAGGATTATCGAACTCGATTCGTTCCCTTATATAGGCTGGTAAGCTGCTCACAAATCTCTGCACTTTGGCCTTTTCTTCTTTGATATATGGCACATAGTGGAGCAGGGAGGTGAAACGGTTAATGAATTCATCCATGGATTGCTGTCCCAGTCGTAAATCATGGAATTCCCGTGCCTTCTCATCGTAGAAACGCTCGGTAAGATATCTCTCCTTAAAGTATTTCTAGAACTTTTCCCAAGTGATGTTCTGTTCGCTCACTCCTTTTACAATTTCCATTTCTTCCCACCACAAGGTTGCTTTGCCTTGTAGCTGGAAGATAGCCAGCCGTGCCTTTAGATTTTGGTCATATTCATACAATTGGAAATACTTATTAATGTTGATTAACCAAGCCTCTGCCGCTTCTTCCTATTCTCCATCGAAAAGTGGAGGTTTAATCTTCTGGAATTCTCCCTGTAATTCCATTTTCTGTCTCTTTGAGGTTTACTGCTCCAGAACATTGTCGGAATGGTCCTCCTTCTCCTCTGCTCTGATACCACATTGTCACGATCCCATCGTAATAATTTAAATTTACAAGTTACATCAATAAAGAAAATTTTATGGTGGTATAGATCTTAACCTTATGCACCATCTTCACACTTATGGATAAATATAATACGCGGTAATCTACCCTCACACTATACTGCACTTACCCCAAGTTTACACAAACCATAAACGGGCAGGTACATATGTCAACCTTAACCTTAGTATTTCATGGTTTCATATGTTACGTTTATAACTTGGTTATGTTGAGTTCGATGGAACCTACTGCATACATGTACCTGGCACTGCACAGGTGGAGCGAATGCATTAACCCATCCCACCTACCTGATGCCAGGTGGCATAGGGCCATGTGACTATTCGGGTTCTGTGCCATGGTCTCCCGCTTGTTTGAACGGATGGGATGCGTTGCTCGCATCGGAGCGCTCCAAATGATCGAAGGGTTTGGCAGTCAATTGATATACCACCGAGATTTGCGTTATGGATTCATTTGCAACACTTGGAAGTTCATGCTCGCACCCAGCTCGGCGGCAAACCTCTGCAACGCCTCAGGGATTCAGCTCAAACTCACAGGTATATATTTGCATAACCTTTTCGCTTGTCACTGATTCATTACCTGTAGCAAGGTTATGCGTTGATACAACTCTCCTATTTCGTTTGATAGTTCATGGCACTTGTCTGACTGGAGTTCTATGGTGATGCACAGGGGTTCACTTCTGTGGCCTACCACCACTGTGGAAACATTGTGGCCGGTTCCAGCGTTACACGGGTATGTTGTCTCTGGACTAGACTCGGTTTACTTTATGACAGAGAGGGTTTATGCCAAATGGGGTTAATCCCCTTCCTCCAGACTGGGATAGGGTCTTATGGCATTTCTCTGCCTGCGTCTCAGGTTTTGTTTCTTTCTACGAACCCCAGCTTTGATCTGCAGCCGGCCTCTCTATGCCAGGGTTTGCACTTTGAAGACTGCCATGGGTTTGAACAAGGCTCTTCCGGCTTGTAAGCCATTCACTGTGTGCGTCTGCTTGTTATCATGGTCCTCGAACCCAGGCTACTTCTTTTGATTTGTATAAATGAACAAACACTCTCTGTAATTTTGAGGTTTATATAGATGTTTCGCTACATGCTTGAATAGACAGACATGGTGCTATCTGCAATTTCTTTCACTTGTATTGTTTGGAATGGAACTGGGTTCTCCGGACCCGAGTTGTTTAAGTTAATCAATGTAAATGTAAATCATTTCGGTTATAGTTTTAATAGAGATTTTCACATTTCTGTACATGATTTTGATCCTCTCTGGACCATAGTCCAAATATGTTAACAGTCGTAGTATTGTTAAATATGTTGCTCGTCCTTGGCTCTATCGTTGAATGGACCAATTCGTAGTCTGCTGATATGTATATATTGTTTAACATGTAATTTCTTAATACAGTTTCCGTTTCGTTTGCTTATACATTATTACCCTACAGGGTTTTTGCCCGACCGAAAAGGTTCGAATCTGTTACAGGCTTGGAATATGTATTGAACCCTTATGGTTTTGGTTATTATGCATAGCATATTCTCAGGTCTTTACAGGTAGTTATGCTTATCATGTATCTGTGTTTGTAGCTAGTTACATGCCTTATTGTTCACAATGTGGCCCTAAGGGTTAAGACTCGCATTCGGTTGATGAATGCAGAGTCAAACCCTCTCCGCAAATACAATGAATACTACCGTGGTTGGTTTTACCTTAATACAGTAATGTGTATTCATGGTTATACAGAGTTATGTTCTTGTTTCAGTATAACTTCTATGAAAAGTCTTTTGGATATGTTTGTAACATTATCATTTCCTATGAAGTATCTTCTTGTTTACACAGCGTGTTTATTTATGTGCGCACTAGTTTTCAGTGCGAGTACTACTCCTGTGATTATTTAAGTTCTGTAACTCTTTGATGGCTGTAAATGTGTCTTCTTTCCAGAACCGTAAGACTCTGTTTACTCATTTCGTCTCTCTGTCTATTTGTATGCTACTATGGTCTCTCCAACCACATTTAGTTTTGTTGAGCATTTGTAATGTACACTCAAACTCATTACCATAGGCAAATAGGTGACTTAACCTCAGTAGACTAAGTTACAGGTAGGTATTTACATGCGTGAATCTTTATGATAGCTACAATTATCTTAAATTTATTACTTAACAGTAAGAATGCACAGATAGCTATAATTTTATCTAATAAGGAAAGGCACAGACACTGCATTCTGTCCATATGCTACCATTACCTTTTCCTTAGACTAGAACTCTGTAAGAAACGCATACTTGGTTAACCTGCTACGGGCGATTCTACTACAAGAGTTCACCTGCAATCGTTTTTGCTCTTATCCTCCCAACCTTGAGATCCACTTGCGATGGATTCTCCCCCTGAGCTGTCTTGCAGGCCTGCAGCCCTCAACAAGACTCATGCACTACCGTGCTAGGTTATCTAGTCACTACCAGACTTAACCTCTTTTCTCACTCTGCTCTCGCTCTGGAATTCTCCTCTCTGTCCGTTCCTCAATAGCCCAGAGGTTTTTCCTCCCAGGACCTTTCCTTAGGTGAGAAGCAGTTGCTTTTCAGTTTCATAACTGATTTTTATTTTCTTTTAATAGAAAATCCTCCTTCAGGAGGCTGCCACCATTTCATGAATATACATATGCAAAAATAATCTATTATATTCACTTTCATAATTAACAATGTCATTTAGTAATAACAAGTTACCACTCATACAATTTTCACCACAGTAATTATTCCAGAATTACAAGTTACCGGGGTCATTACAATCACTCCTTATTTTCATTTTCACTTACTAGCCTAAGATAAATAGTTCATTTGAAAGTCATTTCGGTCCTTTTTGTTCATCTATTCATTGAGTGTGACTCGGAGAGAGCCCTCTCCTATTCTGGTGGGGCTAGCTACCATACTGAGCGTGGTTTGTGGTTACCCTGAATTTTGCCTTCTTTCAGCCTAAGGCGGATTTAGGTGCTAACACCTTGCCCCTTTGGAAAAACCCTTTCTCTCTTCATCATATTAGTAGACAAATAATAAATTTGACTTGAGCCCATGCCCAATGGATCCGTCTCCTTTCTTACTAGCAGTCCTATGTAAAATAGACCTTATAGAGCACTATACCTAGCCTAATATTAAATTAGTTGAACAGTGAGAGAGCCCTCTCCAAGGCTAGAAGGGATAGCTTTTAGCCTAAAAGTGGTTTGAGGTTATCTCTGAAATTTCTCTCCTCAACCTAGGGAAATTTACAAAGTGCTAACAAAATTGAAGAAAATAGGAAATGGCATCTTTATTTCTCAAGTAAAGTATGTTGCAAACATTTTGAAGGGGTTTAATATGTAGAACAATAACCCTGCACCAACTCCAACTGTCATGCGATTGAAACTAAGGAAAGAAGATAGTAGTCATGATGTCAATTGGACAGTATCTAAAAGCATCGTTGAAAGCTTAATTTATATAATGTACAAAGAAAGCTTGGTCTCAAGCTTTATGGATACACCAAAAGGGACACATTAGTAGGCAGCCAAAAGAATAATAAGGTATGTCAATAGGACAAAGAAATATGGTATTTTGTACATGTGTAAGTTGAGGCAAAGGTGCCTCGTTAAAACAACCCGGCGGAAGGTAATTCAAATAGTTTAACTTGTGCAACAAAATAGAGTTAAAAGCTCAATAATTTATGCGTAGTAAAACAAAGTAAAAACAAAATATTTCAGAAGTAAAACAAGAAACACAATTTTTCTAAATATGGGAAAAAGCAATATACCTTGAATTATATTTCGAAAAGATAATAAAACATTTACAAATTGAAAAAATCAGACTTTAACTCATTCATCACCTTAAAATGATAAATTCACACAATTTCAACTACACTCTCAAGAAACTTACAGTGAGACACAATATACAATAGATTTTTTTGTTTTCACATTAAACCACAATTTTTTCCACCTACATAGATTTTTTTAATATATCAATTCTTTTCTCTGCATTTTTTTCCAAGTGAAATAATAAATCAATTCTTTTCTCCACAATTTTCTCCGAGTCTCTCAAGCTTACTTCTGCACGTGAAAAAAAGACTTCTTGACATATATATTCAAACATACATTTTTTTAATGTAATTTTCATGATAGGTCAGAGACATTAAAAGACAGGAGTGACACTTGTAAAAAAAATAATTTTATGAACTTTTAGACGTTGCGAGGTACTAAAAACAATTGCGGAGTAAAACTCTGTAACATATGATTCACCAATTCTGCATTAAATGTTTCTTTTTTCTTAATCATCTGATGTGTTGCGGAAGGGGGAGTTTGTACTTATTCAAATTTTCATTTGACTCCTAGAAATGGTTGTTGCGAGTTCATGTAAGCGAGTAATTTTCCAACATTAATTAAGAAAGGGAGATTATAATTAACAAATGGTGGAGTATGGGTAAACATGGTTGGCCAAATTAAACTAAATTTCTTTATAATCTATTATAATTGACCATAGTTACTCATAGTTAACTATTTGGTCATGTGGTCATGTTGACGGTTCATTACAATTAGACACATTATTAAGCTATAACATGTTAGAGATGATTAACCATGATTTGACCATTTTTCCATAATTTATCTTATCTGACTATAAACCAATTATAGTTAACCACGATTATAATTGTTTAATTAAATTTAATTATGATCAGTTAATATTTACTGTAATTAACTATTAATTGGAATTATAAAAATTCAAATAAGAAAGTAACACTGCGCATTTGAAATTTTATACACATGGGTTTAGTAAGGCATTGAGTTCTACGTGACTTTGATAGGGTAGAGCTGTTTATTGATGAACTAAATCGTTTCATTTTTCACTATTTAACTAAACTTTTGATGGATAAAAAATTGTCAGTTTCATTAAAAAAATCGTGGGTTTGATGGATAAAGTGTTGTTTGAATTACAGATTCACATTTTAGATTGATTCAGGAAAACTACTTGAATCTCAAATTTGAGTTGTTATCACGAACTTCAGATATTTTACCATTTCTACTGTCAAATTTAGACTTAAAAAGTGATACAGAAAAATGGAAAACGGAACGTTTAAATGCTGTTGAAGAAATTCACGAAACATACAAATATACATCATAGTTTTTTTCCAGAGAGAAAAATCTGTATAGTATTTTATTGAGACAATATAAATAGTACATATGAGATACAGCAAGAGCTAAACAATTAGCATCCTTACGATCATATGGAACCAAAATATAGAGCATCACCATGAAGAACAAAAACATAGACATAGCAAAAAGTCTGTCAAAATAGAAAGAACTAATTCAGATAAAACACGGATCAAATGGACATCATAGTTATCAGAATAATGCGAAAATTTCGCAGTTCAATTAGATCCACTAACTAATGCGTCAAATTCAGTTCAATAAGGATTTGGTAATTGGTAATCACGGTTTGAGCAAAAAAATTGTTAAAATGTCCTGTGCAATTAATGCACGAGCATTAGTGAAGGTAGTGAAAAGTGCCCCTTCCAATATTCAAACAAATTCCTAATGGTAGAGTCCCTAAAGGACTCAGAATATAATTCCAGATCATCAAACACTTCTCATTTTCTAGCAGGATCTGATCCATATACAAGGTACCCATCTCTAAATACGTCAATGAGTTATGCCCACTTACAGGGACAAGCCTCCAGTTAGGACTTTTACTAGATAGATTTATCGAGTCGAAGGTCATCTTGTCAAATGGTTATAAGCTTCAATCCTATTGGATAACTTATTCAAATTGGTATTTATAAATAATATGGCATTTTTAACTAATGGGAGGTCGATGTAGTTTAGAAATCCATTTTTCAATTTCCTCCGGTCAGCATAGTATAATTTGAAAATAAGTGATCTTATCATTTTATAAATGTTTTTACTTTTATATTAAAAGAAATTAGAAAATAGTTGTAGGTATAAAAAATTTAAGTATCATATATACGGAAAATTAGGAGTAAACTAATTTGATTATTTTAAAAAAATCATTCTCTCATGTATTGTTTTAGGAAAGACTTTGTTTAATATATTATTTTTTAGGTTTTTTTAATGGTTAAATATATTAACAATTTTTTATTAATTTTATTTTTTAATTTGACTTTATTATATATGTTAAGTTTCATACTAAATTAAAAATTAATAGAAAATTGACTGTTTGGATTAATCTTTACTATCTATTAGCCCTATGTTTTAGGGAGACATTGATGATGAACCACAACAAATGGTTCCAAATGGGTAGACTTTATAATCTGTATGTGATTTTTTTAGAAAAATATTTCATATAAATCATGAATCAAAATTTATAATATGCATGTGATTTTGTCATAAAGAATCGCAATTTATAATCTGCATGTGATTTTGCAAAAAATATTTCATATAAATTATGAATCACATAAGCCTAGATTTTGATAGTTAAAAAAATCATCCTCCACTTTTTGACAAGATTTTGTAAACTTTTTCTATGTAAAAGTGAAAATATCAATATTAAATAAATAAGTATAGTGAATAATATACGACTGTTTAGGTTTTTGGACAAAATTTTGTAAACTTTTTGTACGTAAAAGTGAAAATACATTATTAAATAATAAGTATAATGAATAATATACAACTGTTTAGTTATTTGTACCAGACTTAAAGAATCTATGTTTTTAGGTTTGAAAATTTTGTTTAAAAAAATGGATCACATGGTTTCTAGGATTTCTAAACAGTAAAGAAAACATAAAAAAAAACTTACTTTACTCTATTCTTTATTTAATTAGTAATTAACAAATTAATTAAAAAACTGATTTATAATATATTATTAGCAAATAACTCAGCAACATCCACTTGTCCTCCTTTCTCATTTATTTTCTTTCCTAAACCATTGTTATCTAATTTTTAGTATTTTGAAAATGACTATGATTAATTTAATTTGCTAAATTTTCGAAAATATCGAATGAACTGAGAATTGAGAACTATAATGCAGATACAAAGACTGATAAATTCAAAAGCGTTTTTAAACGCTTCCTAAGGTTTCGTAAGGCTCACTAGGTATGATAATGATCACTTAGTCACGCAATTTATTCGTATTTTTAGAAATATTCAAAAGTATCCAACTTAGATTCCTCTAGCATCTTACAAAGGAAAATCGTTCCACCCATGGTTTTAGAGTGGGAGTGTGTGACCAGAAAAGTGAGTGGTGTGGGCTAAGCCATCGCTCATGTCAGTCTTTGTCAAACTACGTGTATCTTAGGAGTATTTCGCAGAGATGGATCAAAATTATGCCATACGCCAAGCATGCTCGGGAAAAATAGAAAGCAAGGGACAAAACGCCAAGCAGGGTCACTGGAAAAAATAATTGAAGCTCAAGTGTTGACGCTGACCAGGGCACGTTTATTGAAAATTTGAATAACCTCTTTTATTCATTAAGATTAATTTACTATATAGATCTAAGTTAATATCACGATCATAATCTAACTATTGTTTTTTACTTTCGACCATTTCTGTATGAAACTTGTACTTAAAAGTGTGTAAAATTAAATTTCACAAAAATTAATTTTATACATTTGTTTAAATATTAGTAGATTGCTAGGCTCTTCTCTATATTTGCTTTTAATTTTTTATTATTAGCTGCATCTCAAATTTCACATAAATGGATATTATACATTTGTTTAAATATTCGTATATTGTTAGGTTCTTGTCTAAATCTCCTCTTAATTTCCTATCATCAACCACACCTGTAATTTCCTTGACTTAGTCACACCTCCAATTTTTTTGACTTATTAAGCCAATCCAATTATAGTGATCTGGGTTTTTTTCTTTCTCATTGATCACAGAAACAAGATTTTGGAAAATGACAATTAGACTTGTTTTTAGAAATCAGATAAACCATATTAGTCTTAGAGGACATTAATGTTTTTAAATAAACAAAAAAATATAATTAATAAAAAATCACATTAATTTTTTTAGATAAACAACAAATATAATTAATAAAAAAAAAGATTTTAGTAATGAGATAGATATTTCAAATCGAAAGATAACTACATCGTAAGATGACATAAGTTTTTGTGCACGATATTATGTGGGGATTATAAAGATACTTCTAGGAAGTAGAAAATATAACTTTTCAAGTTTTAAGATGACAAGTTTTTGTGCACGATATTATAGGGGGATTATAAAGATACTTCGAGGAAGTAGACAATATAATGTTTTAAATTTTTGTGCACGATATTATAGGGGACCATAGAGATACTTTGCGGAAATTGAAAATATAAATTTTTTTTATTAATTAAAATTAATGGTTTTTTTCTTGTAGGGAAAATAAAATAACATATATTTCATAAATTATTTAAATTTGAACAAGGGAGCCACTGTTGTGGAGGTAGTCCCTGCTGAGTCTGCTAGCACAACAAAATGTCCAGATTAAAGTTTTCCAACGAGCCACCGCACCAATTGGACCGTCACACAAGCTAAACGTCAATACAACCCTAAGGAGGTCATAGTGGTAACTTAAATGTGCAGTGACGGAACTGCATATAAACACTGCTAAACCATGAAGTTAACCTCAAGTCGAATACTGTGTCAGCAAAAATACTTGACTCACGTTAGTTTAACAAGCCTCTAATGTTAATGCATTAGCCTCTTAACATCGTGAATTAATATAAAGGCCTTGGTTGATAGGTATGGTTGGACTAATCAATTCAATCCGTTCACATATGATTATTTCAATTATTGTAATATGAAAAATCTATTAGAAATCCTAACATAAATGTTAACCATTGATTTTTACTTGATGAAAGTATTAAATAGAAAAATGCATAAGTAATTTTTATTCGCATATGGATGTGTTGCATGCATAATATGTGTATGAGTATAATATTAGATAATACTCTACAATTTCAATAAATATTAATAAATAAATTTTACGGATTCTGTTTATTTGGACCTCCTCGAAATATATCTCTACTACTTACTTTAGTTAATGCATGTTTATGGACTTTATCTTTAAAAAAAATATTATTGTCTATTTATTCCCAAATTTCTTGCTAAATTTTTAAAAATGTACCATGCATTTTTTTCATTTTTAAATCTCAATAGATATTAATAAATAAATTCTACGGATTCTTTTTATTTGGCCTTCCTCCAAATATATCTCTACTACCCACTTTACTTAATACATATTTATGGACTTTATCTTTGAAAAAAACATCATGCGCTATTATTCCAAAATTTCATCTTCATTACTCCAAAATTTCCTCTTAGATTTTTTGAAATGTAAGATGCAATTTTTTTCATTTTTGAATCTCTTTTTTGATCATCATCATAATAGAGAACCATGTCTTAATTAACTTAAAGAGATCCCAATATATACAAACAACAGAGAGTTCTTGTAATAGAAGTTGTGATATCCGACGTAAATATAAATATTCTTTTATTTTCACTGCATTTAAAACAAACTGATAAATTGATTTAAAAGTTTTGGTTAATGAATAGAACTTCTGTTTGAAATTATTTAAAAGAAAATGCAATGCTGGAAATTTAACAAGAAAATGAATATTTTTTTTATTTTTACTGCATTTAAAACAAACTGGTAAATTGATTTAAAAGTTTTGGTCAATGAATAGAACTTATGTTTGAACTTATTTAAAAAGAAAATGCAATGCTGGAAATTTAACAAGAAAATGATTTTTAATATAATTTATGAGAAAACACTTGTCAAGAGTGATTTTTAATATAATTCATGAGAAAACACCTGGAGGCGATGAGTGTCAAGAGGTGATGAATGTAATTCTCAAGAGATAGTTAAGTTGGGTAGTTATCAACCTTAACTACTCCCAAAAAAGATTTTATCCCAAAAGATCGAGAGGACGGGGATTTGAGATGAGGGGGCGAACGGGGATCTGAGATGAAGGGGATAGCAGAAAAGAAAGAATTGTATTTTGTAAGGACAGAGGACAAACAGGAACATGAGTAGTTAAGTCTGAAGTGCAAGTTCAGGAACATGAGTAGTTAAGTGTAAGTTCAGGAACATGAGTAGTTAAGTGTAAGCTCAGGCAGGAACATGAGCAGTTAAGTCCGGTTAGGACCAAAGAAAAGAACATGAGTAGTTAACTCTGGTTAGGAGGAAGGATAGAACCAGATAAAGGAACATGAGTAGTTAAGTCTGGTTAGGAGGAAGGAAGACATGACCCAGAAACAGGCATCTGAGGTGGAGACAAAGGCGCTGTGGCGTAGGTCTCAAGGTTGGGAGGCAAGTCAAATTAATGAATTCTGAATGACCAGATAACCAGAAGGAAGACTTGACCCGGAAACGGGCAACTCGGGGAGAGACACAGGCGCTGTGGCGTAGGTCTCAAGGTTGGGAGGCGCTGTGGCGTAGGTCTCAAGGTTGGGAGGCACACAGGCGCTGTGGCGTAGGTCTCAAGGTTGGGAGGCAAATTGAGTTAGAAAATTCTGACATAACTAAAATAATATTCTGAAAGAGTACCCTATTTGGTGTTAATAGATTTGTATGAGACATAGATTTGTCTTAATTTTGTCAGAGTTAAATTATGACTGTAGACAGTAATTTTAATTGTTTACACTAGGTAGGCTTGAATATATGAATTTCATTAAATTATTCTTAAAGCACTTAGTATGTAAAAAATATTGGCGAATATCCAATTTTCTGTAGTCTATATCATAAGATTAAAAGCAACTCCACTAGTAAATTTTGTACATCTCAGCACAATAAAGGAAACTGGAAAACAACGTTGTTATTTCTGAAAAGATAAAGTTTTACCCATCATAGGAAGGTAATTAATTACAAAACGATTTCCAGATTTTGAATGTAGCAAGCTAAGCCTAAGAATTGACAATTCCCATGAGAAGACAGGTAATAATGCACCAACAAAAGAGTTGGAAACAAGAGAACAAAGCTACAGAAATCATTAGCAGTAAAGACGAACAACACGGAAATTCCAGCCACCTACAAGCTTTAGAGATATGTCATATATGAGTGCCTTTATAATTTTTAAACACAAAGAGGGGAAAATAGACCACAAACGCCCATACCTTAATTACAGACTAAGCCCTAATTCGAGAAACTAAAATAGGAAGACTGTACCTCTTGAAGAATTCTCATTCAATTACAACATTGCAAGAGAGCTCTTGAATGAGCAACTCCATAATTCTATAGCATATATCGTGAAAGAAATATTTACAAGTATAAAGGAAAATTCCATCAAATGCGTGGGAAGAATTTCCGCTTTTATATTGATAGTGATAGGCTACCAAGAGAGAGTTCCTCGTCTCCTCTAAAGGAAGAAAAACAGTGACCGTGAATAGAAGCGAGCACATCTGCTAACCGAATACGACCCTTAACTTTCTGGGTATGGTCGTCGAGACTTCAAAGAACCCAGTGTTTACACTTACCCAGAAAAAGAACAAACCCTCATCGCCACCTAGCCAGGGTGGACCCAAGAGCCTCATAAAAGAGGCTTCTCATAACTAAAAAGTAAACAAGCAAGGCTTCTCTAAGAAATTTTAGGACTAGTCGAGTAATACACTCAAACCGCTAAGAAAACAAAACAAGAACTGGAACCGACCACACCAAGCCTCATACCCGGATAAGGCCGAGAGATAGCTTGGGAAATTCACCCGTCGAGCAGAAGCCTCCTGGATCAAAGCCCTCAAACCTTGGCAGAAACAATAGGAAGTAGAAGTGAGGGTTTAACAAAATAAAACAAATTGAATACCTGAAAAAACATAGGAAATTCTGCTAAACTCATACCTAGGGAGCTGTCGGACAATTTCGGTCTGTCATAGCTCTTTTCCGGTACGCAATGACCCACTTCCACCATATCAGAGTATTTTGACAACACAAAGAAAAAGGAAACTATGAGAATGGCGAGGATTCACCATCCTAGTTGTTCCTTTCGAGACTCAACAGAATGAAAGCGCTGAGTATGGTTTCATACAACTGTAACTTTAGCAATTATACTAATTTGATATATCCATTTTGCTAATCTGTCAGAGCCACAATTAACAGGCCAAACTTGAACGCAGACCATAATTTAGGGCAATAGTAGGAAGCCTCACCGGATAAGAACTTGGAATGAGCAATATTTCTGGGTTGGTGGCTTAACAGTGGAAGAAAATCAAAGAATGGAGGAAACGGGTAGACAAACCCCTTCCATACCTGTTAAACAAAAGAAAACGAAGATGTTAAAAGCGAGAACGACTCTCTTGCAAGGAAACAATGGAGGCAGAAAACAACCCGTAGGTAAAAGATGTTCTAGATAAGCTTCCACGTCCTGAAACAGTGAATTCCAACTGTTAAACCCTATTTAGCCATGTAACTAAGATCAGGGCAGCAGTAACAGTTAAAAGCTTTTAGTTACCTGTGGACGGGATGCTGGAGTCAAATCTATTTGTCCTACGAAGACCGCAATGATAGAAAATCTTGCTCTTGAATCACATGGAAGTGATAACCTCAGCAACGATTTTCCTTAAATCCAACAAAACCCTTAAATTACATCTTCAGAAATTAAGTCGGGTTCCTACAAAAACTATCTTCAAACATTAAGCTGGTTTCATACAACTGTAACTTTAGCAATTATACCGATTTGATATATCCATTTTGCTAATCTGTCAGAGCCACAATTAACAGGCCAAACTTGAACCCAGACCATAATTTAGGGCAATAGTAGGAAGCCTCACTGGATAAGAACTTGGAATGAGCAATATTTCTGGGTTGGTTGCTTAACAGTGAAGCAAATCAAAGAATGGAGGAAACGGGTAGCCAAACCCCTTCCATACTTGTTAAACAAAAGAAAATGAAGATATTAAAAGCGAGAACGACTCTCTTGCAAGGAAACAATGGAGGTAGAAAACAACCCGTAGGTAAAACATGTTCTAGATAATCTTCCAGGCCCTAAAACAGTGAATTCCAACTGTTAAACCCTATTGAGCCATGTAACGAAGATCAGGGCGGAAGTAACAGTTAAAGGCTTTCAGTTACCTGTGGACGGGATGCTGGAGTCAAATCTATTTGTCCTACGGAGACCACCATGATAGAAAATCTTGCTCTTGAATCACATGGAAGTGATAACCTCAGCAACCCACATGCCCTCTTTGCAAAACCAATGTTCCTAGTCACTGCATTTTCTATACTCTCTATTTCTCGTTTTCCCCTCGCCCCTCTGCTGGAAATAACGTTGGTATTTGCTATGCTAAGCTGAATGAAGATAGAGGGTGGTGGAATGAAGACATGTGCTGTAAACAATCGTGTCAGTGAACAATGACAAGTATAAGGGTGTTGGGTGTTGGGTGTTGCGTTTCTAAACTTAGGATAGATTAAGTTGCCCAAAACTTTGTTTAAAAAAACTTGTTAAAAACTCATTTACGAACTTTGGATAAGAAAAGTGTTGCAGGTGTATTTTTCCCTCGATACGCGCGAAGTTTCCAATAAGAGGTAAAAATGAAAACTTTGGATAAATTGTATAGCACGCTAAATTGATGTTCGAAAACTTTGGATAAAATTTGGGAAACATAAAATACTTTGGTTATTAATTGGTTGTCAGAGAGCGATAGATCGCTAATAGTCCCAAGCAGGGACTAATAAGGCAGATTTCATAAATTACTCAAATTTGAATGATGGTTTTATATGTGAGTTTAAAATAAAGTAAATTTGGAATCCGAATTAAATAGCTTTCCTTTTCAGTTTTAAATTTATGTGAGTTTCTTAAAGTTATAATGGTTTATTTAAGATGATTTCAGCATTTATACATGACATGACTAAGTTACATGTAATTTATTTATTATTTTTATTGGTGAATATATATTAGGATTAGATGAAAAGTTTTGAATTAAAAAATAAAAATATGTTCATGTTTATTCTCCCTTTTAATTAGAGTGCAAAGCTAACATCACTCTAAATGTGGATAGATTAACACTATCCAATTGGAAATCTTTGTAGTTTCCGCATCATTCTAATTTTCCATCCTTGCTGCATCATCTTTGTCTATCGATCGATATATTCTTCAAGTAATCCATAAAATAAGTCGGTTCTACTAACTGTATAACAAAAGGTAAGTCGAAATAAAAAAAGTCTGCAATCTTGATGACTCGCAGCAGTTGCGGCGAAGACGGGGATGGAATTTGACGAAATTGATCTTCATTGTATATAGTTCAGTTTTGAAACAGTTTGTAAAATTTTTAGAAGGTTGATAAAAGATGGTTAAAATGTTCAATATATTTGGTCGAATTAAATCATTCAATTTATCAAATAAAAAATATCTAAACTCAAATTGAAAAAGTAATTGATCTTTAAATTCTAATCGACCATAATATATCTTTTATTTAAAAGAATTCAATTTTTTCATTTAAAAAAATAATTTGATTTTAAAAAATGAGTATATCATTTATCAAAATTGTAAAATTCCTTCCGGAAATTCCAAGCCCGTTTCAAAAATCTAGGTTTATACATATAGTCCTAAGATACTGATAGATCATGTCAAAATGTGAAACAATGCTGGACACCAAAATTCCTACCAAATTTCTTGACTGAAACTTCGAAAACAAGTGGTCGGGTACTTTCCACCGACCTCCACACCATAATTCATATGCCGTATAGTGTCAATTACTACACCTAGTAGATTCAGCAACACCAAGTGTGAGAATATAAATCTTTGACATAGTCCAGTGAAGTTTAAATTTGTTGGAAAATTAAGAAATTTTTATATTATTTAAAAAAATTACAATTTTTTTAAATCCAATTAAATTTAAAATTTTAAGTGTATCAAATATTTATTTTAAAATTTTTAATGACATTGAATTTATTTCCACCTCACTAACACCATTTAAACATTATTCTTACTATTTTTTTCAATAAAAATAGAATTCCAGCCATTTTTTTAATTCGCAAATTTACAAATTTGTAACCTCCGTAGAGCAAGCAGAAATCTTAAATTTGCAAATTTACAACCTCGGTAGGCGAGGCCGAAATCTTTCAGTCAATGTTCAAATCTTTCCTGGCTGAGACATCAGGCACCGCAAATTCCTTTAAAACTCTCCACCATGTTCCATCCATGTCATGATGTGGAGTTTTTTGGCAGCTCTCTCAGGATGGCCACTCGCGGGCCAGCGGCGATGCCTTGATAGCTGACTGTCAGCCACCATGATATGCCGCTGAATTGCGGTGCACATTCCATGATGTGCAACAAAAATCCTTGGGACCTTCGTAGCACCTTCGTCCCACTTTTGCTCATTATATTAAACGCTTTTCAGTAGTAATTCTAAAACTCATCTTTAGATTCCGTAGGTTCATTTCAGACGTGATCCTAATGTTCGTCTTTGGTTTCTTTAGATGAAGCACACAATTAAACTAATATTCATATAGGGTTTCTGGAGATCAATTTCAGAAGTAATCTATATCGAATATTATAGAGGTATTTTAAATACAGCGTTAATTCTAGTATATCTTTACTTTCTGTACGGGAATTCCAGTCCCCCCGGACAAGACTGTTTTGGATGTACTGCTGCTTCTGCCCCTGTTTCTCGTTATCTTCATTTCTGGCAATATTTTATTAAATTCAACCATCGTGTTATGCATAGGCTGGCTGTTGCATTCGAGAAACTAACTGTATTTGTTTGGTTTGGCCAATTAGGTTCGATAACTAAAACGGTATGTCAGATCATCTCATCACATGCGAAAACGCCCGCGGCACACACTTGGAAATGACAGAAACAGAAGATGCTTATCATACGGTTGTGATAGACGATGAACAACCCAATGGTAATCATATTGTTGTGACAGGAAATCAGGAAGCCAGTACAGTTCAACTCGATCCTCTTGACGACAGTGTCCTTGTCGAGGATAGTATTGATGGTCTTGAATATTTGGATCGGAAGATTTCGCAGGCAGAAGGTAACTACTCCAAAAGTATAGGTAGCATATACAAGTTTTTAAGTTTTTACGCGATCATGCAGGCAGCCATTCTCGATGCGGTCTTTTCCGCACAACAAAGCAATTGTAAGGATTCGTGGGCTCTACTCGCTCTGTCAGCGTTTGTCTCCTGTGGAGTGATTTTCACCCTCACTCGGGAATTCCTGCAGCAGTTTCACCTGCTTAAACGTGGACGACTACACATAGAAAAACGAAATTCACTTCTTGACCGTTGCCTTCGTGAGGGAATTAGATTGAAGAGCATGAGCCGCTCCTACACATCATGGATGACAGTATCTGATGCAAAAGAAGATGATTTGGGCAATATGGGCATTAACAGTAACCATTGGAAGTGGAGTGCAGAAAGAGTTCTGTTTGTTGCTACTTTGATAGCCTTTTCGATTTGCCTTTGGCTCTCCGGCAAGTATCGCCTGTCGTGCCCCTAGCCAGACGTCCCTTCAGTTTTCTATAGATATCAAAATATGTTTCTCATCAAAGTTGTGATAAAATTAATGAGATAAGCTTATGAAAGGTGTGATAAAATTAGTAAGATAAGCTTAACGAAGTTAGCTTACACACTGTTTTTATTTATGTAATTCTGAGGAGATATTCTAAAAAATTATGCTTAAATTTGAAGATGGTACTTAATTAAGTCACTGTGACCTCAAAGGGTTGTATGTGAGAATAAATAAAATAAGAGAATAATACCTTTATCAGATTGTTCATATGTTTTGAATGCTATATTAATTTTGATAGGTGAATTATTATCTTGATTTGGAAATAATGTTAATTTTGACTTAGACAATAAATCAAATGAGTTGAACTTGAGTTGAACTTATACCTATGGTTGTGGGTTTATTCTCCATGGTTTTTTATTCTTTTAAAAAAAGGAGAGTTTTAAGGGAGAGTTTATATATATTAATATTATTTGGTTTTAAAGTAAATAATTTTTTTTTGTTGGCTTGTGGTTTATTCTCCATGGTTTTTGTATTCTTTTTTAAAAAAAGAGAGTTTAAGATAAGAGAGAGTTTATATATATTAATATATTTGGTTTGGAAGTAAATAATTTTTTGTTATTTTTTTATTTATGTTATTTGGTATTTTATTATGATATTGTTTAAATTTATTGCTTATTTTTGTTTATTGTCTAATAATTTATATTAGAGCAATATTTTTTTATAAAAATTTGATGTGTAGTGTTTATTTATAATTGTGATTGAGTTGATAACCAGTATAGATCCATATTAACTCTAGATATATTAAGCATAGAGGGATCAAATTTGTTAATGTGAAAACCTCTTTTTGAATGCAAAAATTCAGGAAAGGTTTGCATCTCAAGAGATTTGATCCCTCTTAATGCTTGGTAAATATATAGTTAAGATGAATCTAACATGGTTTTAGTTGTATACCACACAAAAATTATTGAACATATGTTTAGTCTGATCATTTTGAATATGTTAAGTGTGTCTAATATTAATCCTATCATTTTAAATATGCTAAATATCTCTAAGATTAATCTAACTAGGTTAAAAGAATTTTTTCAAACTAATGTTGTATCCTCTATATTTGTATTTTCCACCTATTGAATGCATAACCTGCACATTTGAACTTGCACATGCTCTCAACATCTCTTCAACTTGTCTAAGCAGTCCAAGAACTCAAGGGTGTTTTCCTAATTTATATGATTATCAACTGAAATTATGTGATGAGTTTCATCTCTTCTATATCTCATGAACATATGACTTGTATTTGTATTAAATAATTGAATTCCACGATCATATGACTCCACACACACACATAACACATTTGAATTTGAGCTAACTGATCAATCATATCACAAACTTTTCGATGTGCACTATTCATATAAACAAAAATAAAATGTTGAGTTTGGACATAGATATCTTTTAAAAATCTTTGTTTCCATAGGATTTTCTTCTACAACTTGTACTATGTCTAATTTTCTCGAATATTGTTTTCTTTCTCAATATGCTCTTGTTTGTTCAACTGTTCATTTCTTCTATTTTTCATGCTCTTCATATGTCATTTCCTCCACTTTATTTTGTTGATTCCCTCTTTGCAATGTATTTTATTTCTATTCTTTGATCCTAAAACTCCTCAATTTTTTTTTGATGTTACTTTCTTTGTTAATATGTTTTTTAATATTTTATTTGATATGTTCTTTGTCTTTCAATTTTTTCTTTCATTTTTTCTGATTATTGTTCAATTTTCATTTGTTATGATTGTTTTTGTTGAACCCCCCTTTGTTTCTCACTTTGGGTTTCACACTCCTATGTTGTCATTTATTATTACTTTATTGATCAACCTGTTATTTTTTTTCATTTATATTTATCCTCTACTCTTCACATTCTTCGAATTTTGTTTGTTATGATTGTCCTTGCCGATATTCTCTCCGATATCCTCTCTGTTCTTCACTTTCTTCTTTCTTTGATCTTCCCTTTATCATCACCCATTTCTTCTAAATTTGCTCATTCTTGTTATTGTCTCCATCTAAAATCTCATGTGTTCGTCTTCCTAAATCCTTAATGTACACATCATCTATTCTATTATGATGAGAGGACATGATAACTTCAATTAATGTACAACACAAAAATAAATGCACATTGTCAATAATTACTTTGTGCTTACATAAATGAATGCAAACGATCAATCTAATGACCTTTAATACAACACATATCATCCATTTATTTACATTAGACATAAATTAACATTTACATTGAACTCAATGCATCTACTTTAGAAAACCAATAAAATAAGATTACAAATCAACATCTACATTGAAACCAATGCATCTAGTGCAACTAATAAAAAATAATTAGGACTTAACATCTGCATTGAAATGTTTTTATTTCAATAAAAAATAAGATATCACTATCAAAGTAATTTTCAATTGAGTTAAGACCTTACATATCCCTTAACACCTTTAATTTGGAGGAAATTTCAATACTTTGTGGTATCTTATTTTTATTGGATTTTGAGACTTTGAAGGTAATGCACACAATCATTAAGTACTTTATGCATACATTGAAGTCATTGCACATTATTAATGTCATTTCTTTGTAAGCGATGCACATCATCCATCTACAATTTTCGATATCTTGTTTTTTTATCTTTAATTTTGATATTTTGATGAGCTTCTAAATCCAGGTTTTGTTTTACCTTAGGTAATAGCCTTATTTAATTTTCCCCTATGGTTAATAATGGTCAATATTATATAATTCTATCTAAAAGTAAGATAATATTATATGGTATATGTTTATATATAGATATATATATACATTCTTTTTTCTTTCTGCGTGGTTCATGAACTCCAGAGATCGGTGAACACTAAGTCAATGTAATACTTTTACCAGGAAGATCCACTAAAAGGGGCCACTTCCTGCTAGCTCAATGACAAAGCCTAACCCCAAGAGGATCAAGAGGATTGAACGTGTAACCTCTCAATAGCAAAGGCGCTTTAATGACAGGGATCTGACCAATTACACTAACCCTCAAGGCTTTTAAACACCATAATATTATGTTTAACAATATAATATTATAATACAATGTTGAATATAATAGGATATTATAATATTATATAATGTAAAAAAGATTATTATATTATATATAATATTATACTGGTATATAATATTAATGTTAATATTATTAGTAGTCTTAACATTAATAATATCATTGTTAATGATAATTTGATTATTATGTTTTTTTTATCAAGTAAGAGTAGGACCTTCTATTAATTTAGCCAGTAGTACATAATTTACATGTAGCCGCACCCACTCTGTGAGAGTTCAATAGACAGCAGGACATGCAAAATCTAAACCACGCACCCGAAACCATGAAAAGCCTAAACAAGAAAACCGGTGAGATCCATCCAATCACTATGGGCAAAAGACAAGCAATCACCATCTGGTCATACTGACGTGCACCAAATGAACCTTAAACTCCTTGGAAGATGGGTCCACAGACCCAAGTCCCCCAAAAGACCCTTCAAGGGTCCACAAGAATGCCAACAACAAACCACACTTGAAACTATCTTACGGACGTGACAAAAATTTAAGGCCCAACTCTATAAACTCTTTCAGGTTTGAAACACCAAACCATCTAACACGAACAGATCTCCACGGTTGATCACCTGACTTGGATCTAATGGTCTTCATAGATATCGAGTGGACATGTAGTGCGAGGGTTAACCACCCGATGAGGGCAGTTTTTCTCACCTCCTCGCTAAAACGTGTCACACAAAGAGTAGAATCGGGGGCCAACCTAAAAAAACTAGAAACCACTTGGATCCTACCCGATATACTACTTGTGGCTTTTGAATCGCTCGTCTTGTGGAAAAGCATGCACGCTCTTTTCGCCAAGCGGAAATTGTTAATCCAGTCTTGTGAGCGGTTCTTTATCCTTCCTCCCATATTCTCTATCAAACACCATCTAAGCAATATAAAAATGGATGACCAAAGTTGTGTTACTTCTCAAGTTAGTCCTTTCACCACCCAATCGAAAGAAAATAGAGCTTTGGATTGCAGAGAAAACCAAAAAGGGGAGACGATTTAGGGTTCTCCATTGTCCCGCCTATCTCCTGAACCCCTTCGATCCATCCTCTTAATCCATAGCTCCATATCTATGTTCACCTAACAAAGACCATCCTCCCATAGTTTGCCTAGAGGTAACAAACCCCAAGCATGCCAAGAATCCCTATCCCTATTGGTGACTCCTTCATTCGCCAAACGATCTGCTAACATGTTAGCTTTCCTTTTCACATGGACAAATCTAATAGTTTTTAGGATTTGCAGGTGGGAGTAGATACAGTGAAAGACCTGCAAAAGCTTCCAATGCTTTGACACTTTATTTGGAGAATTTCCATTGCATATTTTCTTGGCTGCTCTAATGATCAATTCCGAATCTTCTTTAATGATAACATTATGTGAATTTGTGTCCACTAGGATTTCCAAGCATTGTTCTAATGCCATGAGGTCCGACATGTTATTAGTAGCTCTCCCCAAGTGGCCATGGAATATCTTCTGTATTTTCCCTTGATCATATCTTATGGCACCCACAAAGCCAATTAATCATGGGTTTCCCTTAGATGCTCCATCTATATTAACCCTTAAGAAACAATATGGACGAGGCTTCCAAATGTTAACATCTGTATTTATTTGGCTCACTCTCTTTACCATTCCCTATGGGCTGATGGTCTGGAGACCCAAAGGAAGTGTAATACTCGCGTCTTCGGGTAGAGGAGGATCCTTAGGAAGTGTCCTCAACAAGCTTCTTACTATATCTTTGAGCTGCCTTAGAATTTGTTCAATTATGTGTAGGGGCTTGCTTGTTTTGTTTTTGAAGATCTGACTGTTGCGCTCTTTCTAAACATTCCAGATGACAAAACCTGGAAAAAGAATCTAGGCTTTATTAATAATATCATTTCCTGAGAAGTTCTTCCTCCAGTTCTTCAAAGTTTTGGATATGCTGAGTCTGTCCCTATCAGTTTCTCTAAAGATAGAGGCCACCTAGTCCCACACATTGGATGTGAAAGGACAGAGGTTGAGAAGGTGTTCCATCATCTTCTTATTTGAGCTACAAAGGTAACATTTGGAAGGATCAATGAAGCCTTCCTTTAAGAGATTCTCCCAAGTTGAGATCTTCCTTTGATGCACTAGCCAGATAAATAACTTTATTTTCATCCAGTGGGGGCTCTGCCATAGTTTCTTCCAGACTTGATCATGGTTCAGATAGTTAAATCCTGTAACTTCCTATTTAGCCTCTTTGAGGCTAAAGTTACCTTTGGTATTCTTTCCCCATCTTAATTTGTCAGGTGAGGAGGAAAACAGAATCCTTCTATGCTTTAGATCTTGGGTGAGAGCATCTGCATAGGCCTTCAAAGGACTCTCATCACTGTATCCTAGATCCTTCCAATTCCTCCATTTTCCATTATTCCTTTCTTGGTCCCAGAAGTCTTTTACCAAAAGTAACCCTTTGTTATTTGCGTCACTCTTGAGAGCTGCTAATTCATCCTTATAAAGGTTGGGTTCCTGTTGCCAGTTTCCCTCCCAAAATTAAGCTAGATTCCCTGCTCGGATTTCCTAGAAACAATGTTGTTGAACAATACTTTTATTTTACCAGTGAAGGTTCCAAATATGGGAGCCCCTGATTTTTCCTCACATTCTATTGTGATCCTTCTCCTGCCAATACCTAGCATATTTTTGTTTCCAAAGCTTAGCCCAGGGAGCAGTCAAATCCTTGATCCATCTCCATCAAAGTTTGGCTCCCGAAACTCTATTGAGGGTCTTAGGATCATGAAGCCCTAAGCCACCATGGCTTTTGGGCTTGCAAAGCTTGTCCTGGGCTACTAAAGCCCACTTTTTTTTTCTCTTCCCCTCTACCCCATAAAATGTCCCTTTGTATGCTCTTTATTTGTTGCTTAATGCCTTGAGGAGCAGGAAGAGCTGAAAACATTAAAATGGGAATGGCCTGCAAGACCGATTGTGTGAGCACAAGGCACCCTACCAAATTTAGTGACCTGCATGTCCATTTTCTGACCTTGTCCTGAAGTTTATTTAATATCAGCTCCCACACTTTCTTGCTTAGAGGTTTTCCGGTAAGATTTAAGCCAAGATATTTGGAAGGTAGTTGTTCCCTTTGAAGCCCAAGAATTCTAGTAATGTTTCTTTGATTAGCAATACTAGTGTTAAAGAAAAATACTTTGGACTTGTTGAGGATTACCTCTGTGCCTGTTTCCATAGTAAAGTCATTTAAGATGTTTTTGATTGCTCTGGCTTCCTTGACAGTGGGTATGCCCTGCAACATTATATCATCCACAAATTGTTGATGTGTATTTGTCACTCTATCTAAGGTGAGTTTGATACCTTGGATTCGTCCTTCAACATTTTCCATTTTGATCACTCTACCTAGCCCTTCCATCATGAGAACAAAGAGGAACGATGAGAGCGGATCTCCCAATCTGAGTCCTCTAGAGGGTGTGAGGGTTCTTGATGGAGGTCCATTAAGCAGTATGGAAAAGCTGGTCTTGGTGATTAGCGCCATAACCATCTTATCTAGTTTTGGTCAAAGCCATAGGCTCTTAGAATTGCTCTTATGTAAGACCAACTTACCTTATCATAGGCTTTAGCTAGGTCCAATTGAATGATCATACCCACTTGTTTGCTACTTTTGAGAGAGTGTACCACCTCATGAGCTTAAATGATATTGTTGAGGACTTGTCTTCCTTCCACATAGCCTGTTTGCTCCTCCGAGATTAGAGATGGTAGAAGGGGCTTGAGTCTATTGGCTATCACTTTTGAAATAATTTTATACACCACACTCCATAAGGCTATTGGTCGAAAACCATCCGGAGTCATGGAATTTTCCTGTTTTGGGATTAGAGCTATGAAGGAAGCAATAAGAGCCTTCAGAACCTTTTTGGATTTTCTTGAGTCTTCCAAAACCTCGAGGATATCCTATTTGACTATTTCCCAGCAAGCTTTGAAGAAGTCTACATTGAATCCATCTGGTCCTGGTGCTTTTCCATTTTTCATTTCATTAATCACTTCACTGACCTCCTCTTCTAAGACTGGCCTGTTAAGATTGGGGTTGTCCTCTCTGGTGACCAGTTGAGGGATATACTGAGTGAAATAGTGATTGAACCTGGATCTATCCTCCAGTGGCTCCTTTGCAATATTGAGGAAGTGTTGTACAAGGACTGATTCCATATCATTGTGAGATACAAGCTAATTCCCTTGAGAATCTTTGATCTTTGTGATTCTATTGTGTGCCCTGTGAGTCATGGTGGATTTATGAAAGAATTTTGTATTTCTTTCTCCCTCTCTAATCCATTATACCCTTGATTTCTGGCTCCATAAAATTTCCTCTTGAAAGCATCGATCTTCCCATTCTTCTTGCAAAGAGTCAGTTAGCTTTTGTCTCTATTCAATGAAGCCATCTGTGATGTGGATCTGATTGATCTCCTGGAGCTTCTACTCAACTTCTCTTTTGGCTTTGAAGATATCACCAAATTCCTTTTTGTTCCAAACTTTAAGTCTGGATTTGATATGTTTGAGTTTTTGTTGGAGCAGGAAATTCATTTGAGGAGCTGATGAATTTAGGGTGAGAGAGCCAGGCATTTTCAAACTTGAAAGGTCTATTTCTCAGTGTGCCCATAAAGGTGGCTTCCAGCTGTAAAGGCTAGTGGTCCAATCCTCCAAAGGGCAGAATGGAAGTTGTCATGGTAGGGCCTGTAAGAAGGAGGTCCTCTAAAATAATAAATCTATCAATTTTGGAAGCAGCTTGAGAATCCCGTCCCCTCTTGTTGTTCCATGTGAAGGTTGCATTTATTGTTTCAGTGTCCACCAGCCCCATGTTGATAATGAAGTTGTGGAAGGCCATGGAGTCTCTGCCTATTTGTCTAATACCTCCTCTTTTCGCTGAAAGAGATCTTATCATGTTGAAATCTCCTACAATGATCCACGGCATATTGGGATGTCTTTCTCTTAGATTCTCCAGGGTGTTGAGAAGCTTGAGTTTGTCTGCTTGCTTTTGAGGTCCATAAATGCATCAGGATTCCAAATTTCTGTGGATCCCACAACATGAGAATACCCCCCGCTGAGTTATTTGCCTTAACCTCTAGATACTCATACTTTATTAACCACTTATTATGAATTTCTCTTATCTTATCCATCAAACATTTTGTTTCCTAAATAAAAACCATATCTGATTTTTCTTCTTTCATTATGTTACTTAGATTTATTTGTTTTCTTCTATTTCCTATGCCTCTAATATTCCAGGTTGTGAGCCTCATTAAGAAAGGTTAGTAAAGGAATAACTGGTAAGATCTTTCATCTTACCTGAGTTGATCAATAGTTTTACACATTCGTTCAACAACTCATTCTGTCTTTTTCTTGCTCTTTTCTTACCTGAGTTCATTGGAGATTGTGCTTGAATATTCTCCATCATTTTGACCCCACTGGGCTCTTGGCTTTCATGATTTCTTTTGACTCCAGCTCCATTCGATTGTGATCTCCATAGAAAGAGTTTTTGTACTCTCTCATAATCCTCTTTTGGCAGGGAGTCCACTCCTATGTTCTTCCCTTGTTCCAGAGATTTCTCTAGATCGAGATTTTCCCTATCTAGAATCTCCTATAGTTCATGGTCGTCTGTTCCTACTTCACTCGGAGTCATCTCCTGGTCCCTACTAATCTCCATACAGCTTGGTAGATCATCCTTTCATTGGTTGTTTATTGTGATATCCTCCATGTCAACTACCTTTTCTTGCTCCTCGGTTATGTTCTCCATGTCTTGGATTGTATCCTTGTTCCTCTCTTCTTCCTCTAGGATCTTGAAACTGCTGTGTCTTGTATGTATGTCATCATTTATCTTCTTTTGTGGATGTTTAACCCCTTTCCCTTTGCCACCAACCTTGTTGAAACCCTCTTGATTTCTATCCACAGTAGTTTTCCCATTACCTTCCATAATGATTGTTGGGCAGTCTCTAAATAGATGCCCATCTTCATGGAATTTGTGGAACCCAAGTGAGATGTGCTCATAGTCCACAGTCTGCACCCATTCTTCATCATACACTTCTAAAATGATTACTTCCAGAAGGGACCTAGATAAGTCCATTTCCACACATATTCGGGCGAAAGATGTATATTTTCCTTTCAGAGTTGCCTCTGAGATCTTTAGAAAATGCCCCAGCTTGTTGCCTATTGTTTTCAAAGATTCTGGTAGCCAATAATCTAGAGGAAGAGAGTATAGTTTGATCCATACTGGTACCGATGTGAATGTCTCACGTTCCAGGACAAACTTCATCATCCATGGCCACATGTAGAGTCCTGTCGCAGCATAGAAATATGGGCCCCCTTCGAACACTCTATCTTTGTCCTCTAGGCTTGTGAACACCACTATGAAGAAGCCCTTAGAACCTAGATGTAGGTGTATTTCCCCCTTTGGCTTCCAATGGCTCCTTATCTTGACGTGTAACACCCTCTCCATCAGCCATAACCCCATCAATTTACATATGATCGCATGTTCCTTCATATGATCCCTATGTTCTTGTATCGCTGGATCACTCAATATTACCTGGGAAGTAATGCTTGACTTGGGTTTGCAGACTCCAGTAGACTTTATGAGGGTAGGTTTTTCACTGTTACCTCCATTCTCCATTTCCTTACTTGTTTCCTGTTGATCCCCTTCCCGATCCTAAAGTTTATTTCTTCCCATTGTTCCCTTGCTTCTTACCTCTAATACCTTCTCCAGGGGCTTTTTGAAATACTTATTTCCTGCGTCCTTACTTCCCTCTATAACTACTTGTCTATAGGAGGGAGTAGCACTCCCCCCTGCATGTCCGTCATGGTACCCTAAGTCAAAACCCTAGCGCCAAATCCAACCCTACCTCAAGTTGCAGTCCCAATCCCTCTACAAGAGAATCACCAAGGTTAATCAATGATAATTATATTATTAATATCAATATCAATATTAATATTTTGATAATATTATTAATGTGAAGATAATAAATTAATAGCATTATGATGACCATTAGAATGACTTATTATTAATAAAAACTTATTAGGAAATAACATAATGGAGTAGTCTCTATACATTTTAAAGGAATTATGCGGATGTAATTTATTTTATGATATGATGAGATTTAATATTTTAAAATTGTTTTCATAATGACATGGTTTAAATATTGCTTCCTTTTGGTATGTAGAAGATTTGACTATGTTATGTATACTTTGACCATTCAAACAAGGAAGTGAAGTAGATACAAATGGAAAAATTGGTAAATCAAGTAAATGTAAAAGGGGATTTTTCTCACACCAAGGAGTATCATACCAAGGATAAAATAAATATAAGAAACTAATAAATTAGAATTTGTAAATGGTGTTGGTAGTTGAAGCTCTATGCTACTTTTATAAATGGCATGTGTATGTAAAGCTCTATGAGAAATGAATCTCTCCCATAAATTACATAAATATCTTGAGTAAAACCTACATCAAATTGTATTGGAACATATACACATTCCACTCATAAATTCTCTAATAAAATTTATTGTAAAAATTGTACACTCTCTAAATTTCACATTACTATTATAATATTATAATACTATGTTTAATATAATATAATATTGTATTTTTGACATGTTGTCATTGATTTCAAATCAAGGAGTAGTCATGGTAAAAGTCAAACATGTTGTTAAAACCAATAGATGAAAGAAGAATATGTTTGAATCCATCAATTGGTGTGACTACTCTAGTTGCTAGTTGATTCTATGTAGTTGAGTTGAAAATTGAGGATGTTGGAACTGATAGCCTGAGATCATCAGATTAAATTTTGCTAGGTTTAACTAATGATGACACTCAAAATTGGAAACAATTCGAGCGAGAGAATCTTGTAGCATTTGGTGACCCATTGGTTGGATGGTGACTTACACCTTATGGGTATTTATTAACAAAATATAAGTCAATGGATTATGCAGTTGGAAAGATTGTCTTGGCCTTAGAGGGTGGCTATAATCCTACGTCCCTAGCAGACTCATTCTTGGCTTGTGTAGAAGCTTTTCTTAAAGATAAACCTAATAGAAGTTCTCGTTCTGAAGGAAAAAGTTAAATAAATCAAAGAAGACTCTACTCCTTCTAGCATTATTTTCCTATCTTCTAAAGACATTATTCATCCATAATCCATGGGAGCTTGCCAAAAATGTTAGAAACATTTATCACAAGATCTTTCGAAGAGCCAAGTTTGTTCAGTCATAGGAAATGTAAGGAAGTTGATTTGGAACATATCCAATAGGTCAACTCAATTACTTGTCATCCCCAAGAATTAATTTACAAGGAAGCTCCAAAAATGATTTTACAAGTCATCTCCAAGAATGAATTTTCAAATCAGTCCAAATTACATGCTCTAGTCAGCTCTAAAAGAGCTTTATCAAGTAGAATAAATAGACATTTATTTGGTGGATTTGAAGTACAACAATTTGGAAATATGAGAAGAACGGAGTTTTCAAATTACAAGAGATACAAGCCATTTGAAGAGTGATTTGTCAAATAGATCCATGACTTTATGTGTGTGTTTCTTACAGACCTGAACTAGAATCAAGCCTTTCCTTACACAAATCCTAATTGAGATTTATGTGTGGAAGCTAAGTTTGATTTGGTGCAGAGATATCTATTTGTGTCATCATTTGAAGGCATACTTCTAAATCTGATCTCATGCATTTGAATTGTGGAGCTAATAGAAACTTTGTACCAAGGAGATGTGAGCCTGCTATGCAAGTAGCTCACAAAATATAAGAAAAGATAGATCAATGACTTCAAATAAGCCTCATCTACGGGGAAAACTCCTTTACATTACACAAATGAACAATTCTTGGATGATATAAATGACAAAACCTCCTCTATATATATATAGGAGTCTAAGTAGTCCCGATACAATCAAAGCCTACATAACAATAATATTGTAGGAGCACAACATTAACAATAGTGGAATTTCATGGGGCACAATAATAATAACACGGGGACCATATGGGCACAATAATATAGTAAGGAGGTTGCACTAATAACAATAAGGGGTTACACTAGTAGTATAGGGACCTAACATGCTCCTCACCTTCAAAATTGGTTGTCCTCAATGCTTGAGTAGTTTTGGATGCTGTTATATAAAATGATCATCCTCCCATGTAGAATCTTCAGTGGGTAAATTCTTGCACTTGATGAGATACTCTAAAATTGATCGATTTTGTAGCTCTTGATTTTTTGTTTCTATGACCACTTCAGGTTCTAATATGATTTCCCCTCTCTCGTCAAGTTCTAGAAATATTGTTTGAACTGGGATCTTCTCAATTTTTAAATGAGTGCCCACACTTCTTCATCATTCTTCCATTCATCCCTTGCTTCATTTATCCAATTTGGTTGGATAATAGAAATGTCACAAAACAATGCTTCCACATCCTCATCGTTTTTTGAGAGTGCATCTGCGACAACCTTTTTTTCCTTGTTTCATAGATGTTTTAAAAGTCATAACCCAACATAGTTATGACCCACTTTTTTTGTTATGCTAAATATAATCTTTGTTCTAAAAAGTATTTAAGTCTATCATGATCCGTTTTTACCTTGAAGTGTCTTGCTATTAGGGAAGGTCTCCATTTCTTAAGTGCATGTAGTATTGCCAACATTTCCTTCTCATAAATATTTTTGTGTAAATACTCTCCTTTGATTGGACAAATTTTGAAATCAATGGGTCTTTCTTATTGCATTAAAACAACACCAATTCCATTTCCTGAGTCATCACATTCCACAATAAATATTTTTGTGAATTCTGGCATAGCTAAGACTGGTGCTTGGCACATTGCCTCTTTAAGATGTTCAAAGGCATTCATTGCTTCTGGAGTCCACGAAAATGCATATTTCTTTAGTAATGTTGTTAGAGGTGCTTCTATTCTCCCATAATCCCTAAAAAAACTTTCGATAATACCCTGTCAACCTGACAAATCCTGGGAGATGGTTTATGTATGTGGGAATTTTCCATTCATTAATGGCTTTAATTTTTCTAGGGTCTACCATAACACCTTCATGAGATATAATATGACCCAAATATTCCACCTATTGTAGTCCAAAGAAACATTTTGAGCCTTTTTCATATAATTGTTTCTCCTGCAATAGTTTGAGCACCCTGTCAACATGTTGAACATGATTCTTCCATGACTTGTTGTAGATTAGTATGTCATCAAAAAATACAAACTGAATTTTTCTAAGGAATGGTTTGAAAGTGGAATTCATCAAACCTTCAAATGTAGAAGGTGCATTGGTAAGGCCAAAAGGCATGACCAAAAATTCATAATGACACTCATGGGTTCTAAATGTTGTTTTTGGAATGTCTTTAGCTTTCTTTTAGATTTGATGATATCCTAAATGAATATTCAACTTGGTGAAGTAAATTCATCCATGTAATTCATCTAATAATTCACCAATGACAGGGATGGGAAATTTATCTTTAATAGTAAACTTGCTGAGTTCCTTATAATATACAAACATGTCACCATGATCCATCCTGCTTGTGTACCAATACCACTAGAGCAGAGAAAGAACTTTGACTAGGTTGAACTATACCAACTTCTGGCATTTCTGCAACCATGCACTCAATTTCACTCTTTTGGGCATATGGATATCTGTAAAGGCTGATGTTTGGGGGAACACTTCTTGGAATTAAATGAGTAGCATGATCATGATCGCGAATAAGTGGGAGACCTTTGGGAGTCTCAAATACCTTGGAATTATTGTCCAAACCTTTTTGGAGACCTAGAGAAATAGATGATTTCGATGTGGGAACCTCTAGTGAACAAAATTGTGCAATTACACCCAATTGTTATCTCTTTAGAAGCTTTGTCATGTTGTTAGATCTAATTATCTTTCCTGGTTTCCCTATGACACCCCTTAATTCAACTTCCTTTCCTTCCCAAAAAATTTCAAGAAAAGTTCCTAAAAATTAAAAGCTATTGTACCCAAAGATTGTAGCCATTGCACTCCTAGTACAACATCAACATGACCCCTTGGAATGGAAAGCATTGAACTATTCCTTACATATTCTTCCATGGATAGATTGATATTATGGCACTTTCCAGAGAAATTTATGGTTCCTCCATTTGCAACCATCACATGACACTCTGGGGCTCGATATAAGAAGCAATTCAATTCCTTGGCTATCTTACAATGAATAAAATTATGGGTACTACCCAAATCAATTCTTCTTGATATGTCCTTCTATATTGAGAGTTTGAGGAATGGTAATTCCTGCCAATGCATTACAAGATATGGTCAGATTCATTTCTTCTTTCTCTAGGGTTGGTTCCTGGTATATACCCTCTTCTTTTGATGTTTCTTGTTCCTTTTCTTCCTCCTCTTCACAATCTATGTAAGATAATTTCTTCTCAACGCACTTGTCAAATTTAATCTATTTTCTATCACAACTATAACAAATCCCTTTTTCTCTTTTTTGTCCCAATTGTTGTGGTGTCAACTTTGTAGGTTTTGGAAGTCTAGGGAAGAAACACTTCCATCTTTATAGTTGTGAGTGGTAGGCTTCATTGTTGCCATAATTTTTCATTCAATTTTTCTTGTCAGCCTAAATGCCTTCTCCAATGATTGAAGTTCCCAAAGGTAAACCTCATGTTGGATGTTATCCTTTAAAGCCCCTCTGAGAACATCAATTATATGCTCTTTTAGAATATCCTTTACCCTTATATCAGTTTTTGGAATTCCTCAATGTGCTCTGCCATTGAACCCTTTCGTTTGAGATTTATCAATTGGCTAAAGAAGGTGTTTCTCTTTGCACCCTCATAATGTGCTGTCATTTCCTTCATGAAAATTGACCAGGTGAAGGATGGTTTACAAGAACAACACCCTTTATTCCATACAAACTGATTTGGTTCTAAATATAAAGATGAAATACGTACTTTTTGTGGCGGTTGCACATCATGTAGATGAAAATATTACTCCATCTGTAGTATCCATGTTACGAGATCCTTTCCATGAAACTTCATCATATCGTTCCTTGGAACATGGTGAGTCCTCAATACAATGTTAGATTCTATGAAATCATGATTAACATTACATTTGTTCTCATCATGAGTTTCCTCTGCTACCTTTTCACCATTAGGAAGCCTTTCATGTAGTGACTTTTTCCCACCTTCCTTCAAACCTTCCATGTCTTTCTTAAAATGTTCCACGTTTTCATTAAATTTTTCTTCTATATCATTGATCTTATTTATCATATATTTGATCACATTATTCAAATAATCCCTCCAATTTTTCTTACTAGTTGTTTCTATTTTCTTGATTTGATTCATTCTTTTTCTTGGTTTTAGGAGCTCGATATTGAATCTGTTATATCTCTATAATTTCAAATCTTCAATGTTTGAAATTTCATCCTGTGGTAGTCCTCTGGGTCCTCTTTCCAACCACGGGTCTGATAAATATTGTATTTTTCAAGAAAGACTTATGCCAAATCTCCCACGATGACCTGATTATAGACTAGTTCAGTAGAGTGAACTTGTACGACGTGCCATGTGTCATTGCCTCGACCTTCAGAATTGAAACCAACACAACGACAACTATATTCCATTCTCTTTCTGTAACTTCTTACAAAATTTCAATTTGATTCTTAGATAGAAATTTATGACTATTATCCCAAGGTCACCTGTTTGGGATGTAATTCTAGAGCGTGCAAAAACCCTAAATGTCTTGGACCATATCTCTGAAAATATAGGGAAACAAGATCTAAAGTTTGGGCACAAGTTTCATCAATATTTCAGCTCAAATGGGTTTTAATTTTAGAGTCTGAACCTTTGTAAAAAAAAACATTATAGTGAAAATTCCTCGATGGCCTGTTTGAGATTCAATTCTGCAGCGTGCAAAAATCCTAAATACCTTAGCTCATATCTCTGAAACTATAGTGAGACAAGATGTGAAATTTAGACCCCAAGTTAAAAATGATTCCAGCTAAAATGAGGTTTTTTGTTATCTTCTGAAACTTCATAGAGAAATAGCTATAGCGAAAATTCCGTTGTCACCTTTTTGGAGCAGCGAAACCCTAGAATCCAAAGCTCTAATTCCAAATTTTATGCAACCAGCTCACAAAATAGAAGAAAATATAGATCAATGAATTCAAATAAGCCTCTTCGAGGGGGAAACCTTCTTTACATTACATAAATGAACAATTCTTGGATGATACAAATGACAAGACCTCCTTTCTATATATAGGATTCTAAGGGGTCCCCATACAATCAGAGCCTACATATCAATAATATTGTAGGGGTACAACAAGAAAAATAATGGGATTATTTGGGGCACAATAATAAAAACATGGGGACTATATCGGGAGAATAATACAATAAGGAGGTTGCACTAATAACAATAAGGGGTTACACTAGCAGTATAGGGACCTAACAGAGCCCCACTTTAACTTATGAGTAGTGAAGAAGAGTATGATATAATTTGATCTCTTAAAGAAGTGAATTGGTCTCTAGTGATTCAAATAAGTCTACAAAAGAGGTGAAAATGGGATCAAAATTAAAGGTGACATGGGAGCTTAATAAATGTTTTCCATACAATCAATCTCTCACATATTCAAAAACATTAGTTATAAGGTGAGACTTCCTCTATGCATTTGATTTGCTTCTATGTCAAGTGGTTGTAAGAAACGGATTAATAATTAATTGTGAACACGAGGGTTGAACTAGTTTTGATCAAATTTTCTTAAGGTTGGAACAATATTTTGGGTGTGGAGTTTGATTATCTTCTTTATTAAGAGGTATCACTGCATTGGACCCCATTTCGTAATGTGGTGGCAACATCGCCCATTTATGTGCGTCGCTAAGGGGATCTAGGTGGGGCAACAACGATTCTTGAGAGTCCCCGCCCGGCGAGGGATCGAGGGCAGTGCCCCCGAAGCTAAAAATAGATATAAAATTGCCTAGTAAATTGTTGTAATTTCATAGTCAATTTGGACCATTCATTAAGTGGAAATCTGAAAGTAGAAGTTATGTCTAGTTTAGGGTGTTTTTCCCTAGAAGGAAACCGCTCACTATATATGAGGGAATTGTATTATGATTATGTAGATCTATATTTTGAGTGAGAAAGAGAGAGGATATTGTGTGAGAGTGAAGAGGAAATGACAACGAATCCATTGTAGGTTGTATCTCTTCATTTTGCTCGATAATATAAAAGAAGGGATTGGATGTTTCTCTGTGGATATAACCCAAATTGGGTGAACCACATACATATATATCTCTCTTGTTTTATGCGTTTTCTGTGTTGATATTTCTGCAATATATTATTTGTTCCGTTGCTCTGTAATATGTAATTTGCTAACAACTGGTATCAAAGACAAAGGTCTATTTGGCTGATAAACTTGCAGCAGAGAAGATTTCCTAGTTTGAGTGGTAGAAATGGTGGAAGATGGTAGGTTTAGGGTCAAAAACTTTAATGGCCAAAACTACTAGCTATGGAGGATACAAATCAAAGATTATTTGTATCAGAAAGATGTGTACCTACCATTGAGTATAAAGACAAAGAAGTCGATGAGTATGAAAGACGCATAATGGGATATTCTAGATAGAAAGGCACTTGGAACAATACAGTTGTGCCTAGCATCGTCAGTAGCCTTTAATATTTAAAAGGAAACAACAATATAGGGTTTAATGTCGGTATTGGCCAAACTATATGAAAAAACCTTAGTCTCAAATAAGGTATTTCTTATGAAGTTTTTATTTAACATGAAGATTTCAAAAGGTGGATTTGTTGTTGATCATTTAAATGAATTTAATATAGTTACCAGTCAGTTAAGTTTTGTAGGGATAACTTTTGATGATGAAGTTAGGGCTCTATTATTTCTATGCTCATTTCCAAAAATTTGGAATGGTTTAGTTATGGCTGTTAGTAACTCTATCTTTGGATCTAGTACTTTGAAGTTTTATGATATTGTCAATGCAATCCTTAGTGAGGAGATGCAACGGAAAAGCTCTAGTGAGACATCAGGTAAAATGCTTTGATTGCAGAGACTAGGGGAAGGAAAATGGAAAGAGGAAAGAGTCCATGATATCGAAGTAAGTCAAGGAAAGGTATATCCAAGTCCAGAATGGGGATAGTGTGCTAGAAATGTTGGAAGAAAGGACACCTGAAGAAAGAATGCAAGTCTCAGAAGGGAAGGAAGGATACGCGCAACAAGAAAACAATCATGAAGCAAATGTGATAGGTGATGTGTTGCAAGATGCTTTGATTATTTCATTAGAAATTATTATTGATGCATGGGTGGTAGATTCAGGGGCCTCATTCCATGGCACACTTGATAGGAAACATTTTCATGATTATGTTCAAGAAGATTTTGGACAGGTTCAACTGGGTAAGATAGAACCTGTAAAATCATTATAATGGGAACAGTTTTCATTAAACAACAGAATCGAAATCAATGGCTATTGAAAGAGGTAAGGTATGTTCTAGATCTGAAGAAAAATCTAATTTCAACAAGGTAGTTGGGAGGTGAAAGTTGTCTAACAACTTTTACAAATAAAACCTAGAAGGTCACTAAAGGAGCCTTCATAATAGAAAAATGAGAAAAGGTTGGTACATTGTATTTATGCAATGGTATTTTTAATTTTGTTAATTCTTTAACCTCTAAAAATGAGAAGGGGATGCAAATTCTTCACTCAAGAAATTTGTTGCTAGGTTTGAAGCATGTGAGAATTGTGTTTATGGAAAACAAAAAAGAGTCAGATTCCTTAGAGTTGGGAAAGAAAAGAAGAGAAAAAACTTAGATCTTGTGCATACAAATGTATGGGGACCTGCTCAGGTATCATCTCTTAGTGGCTCTCATTATTATGTTACTTTTATTGATGATGCAACCATAAAAACCTATATTTATAGTATTAGAAATAAATCTAATGTATTTGATACTTCCAAGAAATGGAAAGCTTTGGTTGAAAATGAGACAGGAAAACGGTTGAGGTGTCTCAACTCACACAATGGAGGTGAATATTGCAGCAAAGAGTTTGATAGGTATTTTTTAGAGAATGGAGTTCATAGAGAGAAGACAGTTCTAGGAACACCATAAGAAAATTGTGTGTCAGAAAGCATAAATAAGACAATCATGGAGCATACAAGGTGCATGAGATTGCATGCAGGATTTCCTTAAGAATTTTGGGCAGGCGTTGTAGATATTAATGTTTATCTAATAAACAGAGGGCCTTCAAGTTCCTTGGATGGTTGTATTCCAGAGGCGGCATGGATAGGTAAAATGGTAAACTACTTATTTTTAAAGACTTTTGGTTGTGAACCCTTTTTCCACATTAATAAAGAAAATAGAAAAAAGCTTGAGGAAAAATCAAAGAAATGTACCTTCATTGGATATGGTGTTAATGATTTTGGTTATCACTTTTATGATTATGAAAAACACAAAATCATTAGAAGAAGAGACGTCATATTCACTTAAAAGGTTTTGTATAAGGATTAGATGTAGGAAAAGAAATGGGAAAAATAAAACAGAGAATGCACAGTGCTTGATGAGATCACAAAAAAAGTGAAGGTGTCTGAAAATCATAATGATCAATAACTAGAGAACAACAACAACCACAACAACAACAAGCATCTCAAACACATGAAACTAGTGTTAGAAGATCTACCACGATAATTAGACTCCCTCAATGATACTCTCCTTCATTATATTGTTTATTGTTGATCGATTTTGGTAAAACAGAGTGTTATGAAGGAGCAATGCAGGTAGAAACCAGGAAGGAGTGGGAGCAAGCCATGAAAGAAGAGATGGACTCCTCAGTATATAACCAGACTTGGGACTAGTAGTGAGGTTGCCTACAAGTAAACCAACATTGTAGAATAAATGGGTTTACAACTTGAAGGAAGAATATGGAGGTAGAAAAAGTTATAAAGCTAGACTTGTGGTGAAGGGGTTCGCATAGAAAAAGGGTATAAACTTTGATGAGATGTTTTCTCCTGATGTTAAAATGACTTCAATCAAAACTATTTTAAGTCTACTATCAGCTGAAGATTTGTGTCTTGAGTAGTCGGATGTAAAGACAACCTTTCTCCATGGGGATTTGGAGGAAGAGGTATATATCGAGCAGCCAAAAGGATATGAGGTCAAAGGGAAGGAGAAACTAGTGTTCAGGTTGAAGAAGAGCTTGTATGGCTTAAAACAAGCTCCAAGGCAATGATATCTAAAATTTGATAGGTTTATGTCTGGACAAGGTTATACTAGCTGTCACTCTAATCATTGTGTTTATCCCTAAAGGAAAAATGATGGTAGCTATATTATATTGTTATTGTATGTAGATGACATGCCTGCTGCAAGTTCTAACATGTAGGAAATAAATGTGCTCAAAAGTAAATTCGCCAATTCATTTCTATTGAAGGATTTGGGTGACGCAAAACAAATGCTTGGTATGAAAATAACTAGAGATAGGAAGAATCGCAAATTAACATTGTCTCAAAGTGAGTACATACAAAAGTTGTTGAAAAGATTTAAAATACAAAATGAAAAACCAATTAGTACACCTTTGGCTAGCCATTTCAAACTAAGTAAGGAGGTGTGTCCAGAGGCTCAGGAAGAAATGGCTTATATCTCTAAAGTTCCATATGCATCAGCAGTTGGAAGCTTAACGTATGCAATGGTCTGCACAAGGCTTGATATTGTCCACGGATTTGGAGTTGTAAGAAGGTACATGAACAATCCAGGAAAACAACATTGGATGGCATTGAAGTGGATTCTCAGGTATTTTTCGGGTACCACAAATCAAGAATTATGCTTTGGTGGTTCAAACATTGGTCTACAAGGATATGTTGATGCAAATATGGCGGGCGATAGAGATATCAGGAGGAGCACGAGAGGGTATGTGTTTATTCTACATGGAACAATTGTCAGTTGGGTTTCAAAACTACAAAGTATTGTTCCACTCTCAATAATAGAAGCAGAGTATGTTGCTGCTACAAAGGCTAGTAAAGAAATGATTTGGTTACAAAGGTTTTAGGATGAATTGGGTAAGAAGGAGTCGCTGGGTAGGTTATAGAGTGACAGCCCGAGTGCCATACATCTTTTAAAGAACTCTGCATTTCATTCCAAGACTAAAAATATACAGCTCAAGTACCATTTCATATGGTCAGTGTTGGAAGATGGACAATTGAAGCTGGAAAAATTACAGAGAAATTGGAATCCTACAAATATGTTAACAAAAGTTGTAACCAGGGAGAAACTGAGATTATTCTCAGTTTCAATTGGTCTTCAAGTATGATGACAAAGATGAGAAACATTCAAGTCCAAAGTGGAGTCATTTTCCATCAAATGAAGCACCGTTGGAGTTGTTATAATCAGTCTCCAAGTGGGATATTTTTGGGTGTGGAGTTCGATTATCTTCCTTATTTAGAGGTATCGCCGCATTGGACCCCATTTCGTAATGTGGCGGAAATGTCAGCTATTTATGTGTGCTACCAGGGGTGTCCAAGGGGGGCGTTGGTGATACTTTAGAGACTGCCTCTTACGTGGGATCGAGGGCAGCACCCCCGAAGCTAAAAATAGATGTAAAGTTTCCTTGTCAAATGTTGAAATTTCGTAGTAAATCTCGGCCATTCATTAGGAGGAAATATGATGGTAGAATTTATGTTTAGTTTAGGGTTTTTTTTTCCTTAGAAGGAAACCCCTCATTATATATGAGGGAATTATATTACGGCTATGTAATTATGTATTCTGAGCGAGAAAGAGAGAGGAGATTATGTGAGAGAAATGAGGAAATTACAAATTATGGATCTGTTGTAGGTTGTATCTCTTAATTTTGGTGGATAATATAAAAGGAAGGACTCGAAATTTCTCCATCGATGTAGCCCAAATAAGGCGAACCACGTATATCCTTGTGTCTCTTGTTTTATGTGTTTTGTGTGTTTATATTTTTGCAATATATTATGTGTTCCATTGCACTGTAATATATAATTTTTCTAACAACTGGTATTAGAGCTGAAGGTTTATTTGGCTTATAAGCTTGCAAGAGAGAAGGTTTCCTGGTTTGAGTGGGAGCAATGGCGGAAGATCGTAGGTCTAGGGTTGAAAAATTTAACGGCCAAAACTACCTATTGTGAAGATGCAGATGGAAGATTACTTGTACTAGAAGATCTGTACCTACAATTGAGTGAAAAGGCGAAGAAGCCGATGAGTATGACATACACAGAATGGGATATTCTCGACAGAAAGGCACTTGGAATAATACGGTTGTGCCTAACAATGTTGGTAGCATTTAATATTTCAATGGAAATGAAAATAGAGGGTTTAATATCGGAATTGGCCAAACTATATGAAAAACCCTTGGCCTCAAACAAGGTATTTATAATGAAGCGTTTATTTAATATGAATATGTGAGAAGGTGGATCTGTTGCTGATCATTTAAATGAATTTAATACAGTTACCAGTTAGCTAATTTCTGTAGGGGTAGCTTTTGATGATGAAGTTAAGTCTTTGTTATTTCTATGCTCATTGCTAGAAAGTTAGATCATTGCTAGTACGTTGTCGGTGCAATCCTTAGTGAATAAATGCGATGGAAATGCTCTAGTGAGACATCAGGTAATACTTTGACTGCAAAGACTAGGGGAAGAAAAATGGAAAGAGGAAAGAGATTAGGATATTGCGGTGTCTCAAGGAAAGGCAGATCCAAATCCATATCGTGGATAGTGTGCTGGAAATGTAGGAAGAAACGACACTTGAAGAAATACTGCAAGTTGCAGAAGGGAAAGAAGGAGATACACAACAAGAAAACAATCATGAAGTGAATGCAACTATTGATGTGTTGAAAGATGCTTTGATTCTTCATTAAAAAATATTATTTATGCCTGGTTGGTAGATTCATGGGCCTCATTACATGCCACACCTGATAGGAAACATTTTAATGATTATGTTCAAGGAAATTTTGGATAGGTTCAATTGGGTGATGATAAACTGTGTAAAATCATTGGAATGGGTACAGTTTTCATAAAATAGCATAATGGAAATAAATGGCTATTGAAAGAGGTAAGGCATGTTCCAGATCTAAAGATTTTTTTTTTTTCAATAGCGTAGTTGGGAGGTGAAGGTTGTGTAACAACTTTTATAGATAAAACCTGGAATGTTAGTAAACGAGCCCTAGTAAGACCAACAGGAGAAACAGTTGTTACATTATATTTATGCAATGGTAATTCTAGTTTTGTTAATGCTTTAACCTCTACAAGAGAAGATACGAAATTGTGGCACCATAGGCTCGGGACATTGAGTGAGAAGGGGATGCAGATTCTTCACTCAAGAAATTTTTTCTAGGTTTGAATCATGTTGATTTGGAATTTTTTTACAATTGTGTTTATGGAAAACAGAAGAGAGTTAGATTCCTCAGAGCTGGCAAAGAAAAGGAGCAAAAAATTAAAGCTTGTGCATATAGATGTATTGGGACATCCTCAGATATCACCTCTTGGTGGTTGTCATTATTATGTTACTTTTATTGATGATGCAACAAGAAAAACCTAGATTTATTGTATTTGAAATAAATCTGATGTATTTGATACTTTCAAGAAATGGAAATATTTGGTTGAAAATGAGATACAAAAAAGATTGAAGTGTCTCGGATCACACAATGGAGGTGAATATTGCTCCAATTAATTTGATAGGTATTGCTCAGAAAATGGAATTAACAGAGAGAAGACACTTCCAGAAACACCATAAGAAAATGGTGTGTTAGAAAGGATGAACATGACAGTCATGGAGTGTGCTTGGTGCTTGAGATTGCATACAATATTGCCTTAAATTTTTTTGGTAGATGTTGTAGATAATGTTTTTTATCTAATAAATAGTGGACCTTCAAGTTTCTTAGATGGTTTTATTCTAGAGGAGGCATGGACATGTAAAAGATAAAATACTCATTTTAAATACATTTGGTTGTGAAGCCTTTATCCACATTAATAAAGAAAATATAAAAAAACTTGAGGAAAAATCAAAGAAATGTACCTTTATTGGATATTGTGTTAATGCTTTTGGTTATCACTTTTATGATTGTGAAAAATGCAAAATCATTAGAGGCAGAGAGGCCATACTCAATGAAAAGGTTTTGTATAAGGATCAGATGCAGGAAAAGAAACAAGAAAAAGAAAACAGAGAATACACAATGCTTGATGAGATTAGAGAAAACGTGAAGGTGCCTGAAAATCATAATAATCAATAGCGAGAACAACAACAACAACTACAATGACAATAAGCACCTCAAATACTTGAAACTTGTCTTAGAAGATCTCCTAGGATAAGTAGACCACCTGAATGATACTCTCCTTCATCATATTACATATTGTTAAGTGAGTCTGGTGAACCAAAGTGTTATGAAGAAGTAGTGTAGGTAGGAACTAAGAAGAAGTGGGAGCAAGCCAAGAAATAAGAGTAGGATTCCTTAGTACATAACCAGACTTGGGACTTAGTTAGGTTGCCTATAGGTAAATCAACATTGTAGAATAAATGTATTCACAGGTTGAAGGAAGAAGATGGAGGTAGAAAAAGGTATAAAGCTAGACTTGTGTTGAATGGGGTTTGCACAAAAAAAGGGTATAAATTTTGATGAGATATTTATCGTATATTTTAAGTCTAGTAGTAGCTAAATATTTTCATCTTGAACAATTATATGTAAGGACATCTGTTCTCCATAGGGATTTGGAGGAAGAGATATATATGGAGTAGCAACAAGGATATGAGGTCAAAGGGAAGGAAAAACTAGTGTGTGGGTTGAAGAAGATCTTGTATGGCTTAAAAAAGGACCCAAGGTAGTGATATCCAAGATTTTATAGGTTTACGTCTGAACAAGGTTATACTAGATGTCACTCTGATCATTGTGTTTATCTCAAAAGGAAAAATGATGGCAACTATATTATATTTTCATTGTATGTACATGACATGATTGTTGCAGATTCTAACATGTGGGAATAAATGTGTTCAAAAGAAAATTGGCAAACTCATTTGAAATGAAGGATTTGAGTGCTGCAAAACAAATCCTTGGTATGAGAATAACTATAGACAGGAAGAATCACAAATTAACATTGTCTCAGAATGAGTACATACAAAAGGTGTTGAAAATGTTTAATATGTAGAATTCAAAATCAGTTAGTACAGCTTTGGATATCCATTTCAAACAAAGTAAGGAGGGGTGTCCCAAGACTCAGAAAAAATGAATTATATGTCTAAAGTTCCAGATGCATCAGCAGTTGGAAGCTTAATGTATGCAATGGTCTACAAAAGGCCTAATATTGCACATACAGTGGGAGTTCTAAGAAGGTACATGAAAATTCTAGGAAAAGAACATTGAATGGTGGTGAAGTGGATTCTCAAGTATTTGACAGGTACCACAAATCAAGCATTATGCTTTGGTGGTTCAAACATTTCTCTACAGGATATGTTGATGTAGATATGGTGAGTGATAAAGATAATGGAAGGAGAATCACAGGGTATGTGTTTAGTGTAGGTGGAACATATGTCAGTTGGGTTTCAAAACTGCAAAGTGTTGTTTCACTCTCAACGATGGAAGCAGAGTATGTTGTTACCATAGAGGCTAGTAAAGAAATGATTTGGTTACTAAGGTTTCAGGATGAATTGGGTAAGAAGTAGGAGTTGGGTAGGTTATACAGTGACATCCAAAGTGCCATACATCTTTCAAAGAACTCTGCATTTCATTCCATGACTAAACATATACAACTCAAGTACCATTTCATATGGTCAGTGTTGGAAGATGGACAGTTGAAGCTGAGAAAGGTACACACTAGCTAGACTGCTACAAATATGTTAACAAAAGTTGTAACCACAAAGAAACTAATATTTTGCTCAATTTCAATTGATCTTCAAGTATGATGATGAAGATGAGAAACAACTAGGTCCAAAGTGGGGTCATTTTCCAACAAATGTACCACCATTGGCGTTGTTATATTTAGCCTCCAAGTGGGAGATTGTTGGGTGTGGATTATGAGTATCTTCTTTATTCAGAAGTATCACCGCATTGGACCCCATTTCATAATGTGGTAGCAACACCGCCCATCTATGTGCACTGCTAGGGACGTCGAAGGGGGGAGGGGAGAAATGATTCTTTAGAGCCCCCCCTGGCGGGGGATTGGGGGCAACGCCCTTGAACCTAAAAATAGATGTAAAATTACCTTGTAAAATGTTATATTTTTGTAGTCAATCTGGGCCATTCATTAGACATAAATTTGATAAGTAGAAGTTATGTTTAGTTTAGGGGTTTTTGCCCTAGAAGAAAACCCCTCACTATATATGACGAAATTGTATTGCGACTATGTAATTCTGTATTCTGAGTGATAAAGAGAAAGGAGATTGTGTGAGAACAAAGAGGAAATTACGTAGGATCTGATGTAGGTTGTATCTCTTTATTTTGATAGATAATATAAAAGGAAGGACTCGTTGTTCCTCTGTAGACATAGCCCAAATTGGGTGAACCACGTATATATGTGATCCAGGTGGATGTTGGTGGTCACGCACCTATCCCATTTGGACACCGACAATTGTCTCTTTCAGCTTTTTCAGTTTCCTAAATTGTAGCACAGTTTACTATTTTTAGCAGTTTTTTGGGTCCTGAACTTTCGGAGCCGTTTTGAGGCCCTAAATGACATTTTTTAGGAAATATGGGACAACATGGGTCCATGGACTGATGTTGCCTCCCAAAGTGGTAATGCTCAGATAGATCATTCTAATGAGCTATTGTACGCATCAAAAAGAGATCGTATTCCAAAGTTACGACCCCGGGAAATTGATCTACCAATTTACCCAAACGGGGTCCACAATTTCGCGCTTCATCTTCTCGGGTTAGGTTTTGCGATGTGAAGGGTTTTCCATTGTTTCTGAACAATAAATAGGCCTTGAAGCCTCATTGTAATAGAGTTCAGAGGCATGTAGCCACCACATCTCTTCTCAAAGATAAGCTACCATCACCCTAGTTGGTTTATTTTCAACTCTGTTTGTAAGCATATTTCAGTGTTTTCCATTAATGAAATGAAGTATTATTTCTGTTGCATCTTTGTGTATATGGTTATCTCTGTAATTTGTTGCGTTCCTATTTAAATCCAGATCAATGGTATCAAAGCAGTATGCTTTTTCTCTGTTTTTCTTTGCATGTCCCCAACGAGGTCAGGATATAAGGATTTAGGGCTTGAACTAGTCGAACCTTTGTAAGACCAGCCTCGCAAATCCTAACAACCTCCCATGGTAGATGAGAAGAAGGATGAGGGGGCAGGAGATCCTATCAAAATCTTGCTCAAAGAGGCGCTCGAGCAGCAAAGGAATGCGATGATGGATAGCTTTGCGCAGATCCTTCAGCGACTACCCAGAGGCGACGCATCGGCTTCCAACAGCTACTCTGGAAATGCCACACCATTTAAGGTACAAGTTAACATTGAAATCCCCATCTTCGAGGGTCAAATAGACGCAAATGGCATAGATAAATGGTTAAATATGCTAGATGGGTATTTTTCTGTTCATGAATTTTCAAGTCGGGAAAAGATTGTTTTTGCTCTTCCCAAGGCAGCCCCCCACGTCAAGGACTGGTGGGAAACCTACTGCGAGCAGAAGGATGAAAGTACATGCTCACTGTTTTCAGCCACACCCACTTGGAATGACTTCCGGGATGCCATCAAGGAGTAGTACTACCCTGTCAAAAGCTATGAGGACAAATACATCAAATGGACCAAACTGCGGCAAGGACGAGACCAAGATGTGTCGAAGTTCACAAACATTTTTCATACCCTTTGCACAAAATTGGGTATCAAAGATTCTGAGCTGCATCTGGTACTCATATAAAGCGACTGCCTACATAGATACATCTAGGAAGAGATGGACTTCTTGAACATCTCCTCACTTGGCATAGCATACCGATACGCTGTCAAAATCGAGCGAAAGTTCAAACAAAAGAAGCGAGACTTTGGATTTGCAAATTTGAAGCCCAAAGGACAAAGACAAGGTGGGGTGACCCAAGACAACCCGTCAAAGCCGCAAGAAAAGAACAACACAACGAAGCCAAAGAAGGACATAGGAAAGTGGTGTGAGTTCCACAAGAGTCCCACTCATAAGACAAGTGAGTGTCGGACCAAGCAGTCGTTGGTGGCCGAGTTGAAGGCTTCCGAATCAGATACATGTTTAGACCCTGAGCCAGAACCCGACAAGGGGAATGGCAAAGGGAAGAAGATCATTTATGCAGAGCCCAGCACCATTGTTGCCACTGCCAAGATCCAGAAGAATGAACCTGAAGACCTAGAGGAGGGGGAGCGCCTTTTCCACTCACAAATGTGGGTGAAGGGTTCACCACTGCAATTCATTGTTGACAATGGGAGCCGAAAGAACCTCGTTTCAGCAGAGGTCATGAAACGGTTGGGCCTACTGACTACACCACACCCACAGTCATACAGTATTGGGTGGCTTCACAAAGGACGAGATCTCAAAGTTCGCCAGCAGTGCCGCCTTCCCTACAGCATCAAGCCCTTCACAGACGAGGTATTGTGTGATGTTACACCTCTGGATGTTTGTGATGTATTATTAGGACAACCATACTTGTGGATGCGACATGCTGTGTATGAGTCAAGGCCTCGCGTTGTCATTATTTCTTTGAATAATTCATTATACAGGATACCAGAGGTAGCCCCACCTACTGCTACTTCTTTGATCACTGCTAAGAAAGGAAGTAAGCTCATATCACAGACTAGGAAATTTATTTTCTGTCTGGTTCACTCCCAAAGTAAGGGGAAGATCGTTGCTACATCCATGACCGCTGCAAAGGGTTCCTCCAGCAGCAGCAGCAGCGGAGGGATACGGTCATGACAGAACACAGGAACAACTTCTCCTCACCCACAGGGGTGTCACATAAGTTTCAAGTGGGCGACAATGTTTGGTTACATCTAGAGAAAGAACACCTTACAAGAGCCCATCAGAAGCTCCAACCACTCCAACATGGTCCTTACACCACTACCAAGGCTATGGGCAACAATTCATTGAAGCACAACATTCCTCCATTCCTTCGCTTGTACTGAGTGTTCAATGTGGACCGTCGTCGACCATGCTTCCCACCATTTCTGGACACATCAGAGATTACATAATAGCTCACCAGCTACCTAGCTCAGCAGAAGCTTCCTCATCTTAGGGAGGAACTCAACACAATGGCGACCATTTCTTCCTAAGGGGGGAGGAATGATCCAGGTGGATGTTGGTGGCCACCCAACTATCCCATTTGGACCCCCACAATTGTCTCTTTCAGCATTTTCAGTTTCCTAAATTGTAGCACAGTTTACTATTTTTAGCATTTTTTCGGGTCCTGAACTTCCGGAGCCATTTTGAGGCCCTAGATGATTTTTTTTGGGAAATCTGGGGCAACATGGGTCCATGGACCGATGTTGTCTCCTAAAGTGGTAGTGATCAGATAGATATTTCTAACGAGCTATTGTACGCGTCAAACGGAGATCGTATTCCAAAGTTATGACCACGGGAAATTGATGTACCAATTTACCCAAACGGGGCCCACAATTTGGCATTTCATCTTCAGGGATTAGGTTTTGGGATGTGAAGGGTTTTCCATTGTTTCTCAACAATAAATAGGCCTTCGAGCCTCATTGTAACAGAGTTCAGAATAGTTCAGAGGCATGTAGCCGCCACATCTCTTCTTAGAGATAAGCTACCATCGCCCTAGCTGCTTTATTTTCAACTCTGTTTGTAAGCATATTTCAGTGTTTTCCATTAATGAAATGAAGTATTATTTCCACTACATTTTGTGTATATGGTTATCTCTGTAATTTGTTGTGTTCCTATTTAAATCCAGATCAATATGTGTCTCTCTTGTTTTATGCATTTTTTTTGTTTATATTTCTCTAATATATTATGTGTTCCATTTCTCCCTATTAAAATATATTATGCACAATAGATTATAGATTCTTAGCATAGATATGCGGGCTGCAAGAAACACATTAATAATTTCTTTGTAAATGTGAGGCCCTCGCTTATATATATTTGCATCAACATTGCTTCATGTTGGAACCTTCATATGTGGTATGTAAGAGGACAGTGAAAGACTAACATTATGAAAGATCAACGTGTAACTATCATAATGGAAGACGAGTGTCGTGAAGGAGTGTAAAGTTTATTTTTGCACTTATTGATTGTGACAAGCCATCAAACAAAGGAAAATGAGAATTGTTTTTTGGAAGAAGTAAGAGAAGTCATGAATCATCTTAAAGAAGTGGGATGACACCTACATATTGATAATTTGGTACTTAGCTAATGAGATTGGAGCCTACAAATTTGTTGAGTTAGTTCTTAGCTAAGACATTGATGTCACGTATGGGTTTGTGCCCAAAAATTCACGTAGTTGGTGCTCAATTGGGGGATTGGTGTCTCCAGTAGGTTGCTGAGTATGAAAGTTTCATTTGCAGCTAATAAACATATGTGCACTCATTATATATTAAGTTGAAAGTGATTTTCTTCTAGTTATAAAGCTTCTATGTTTATGTCTTCAATCTCGAATGAATTATTCATTAAAAATTAATTAATTAATGAAATACTGATCCAACTCCCTTCTTATATTTGTAATAATTCTAATCAGAGTCAATTCATTTAGTCATAGCCTAACAACTAGAAGGAAGATACCTAAAGAACATATGGATAAGTTAAGGAAGCAGCCCTGCAAGCACTTTAAGGAAGTCCCCTTTGATGTTATATTATCAAAGCCTCCTAAAGATGTTAAAGAAACATTTTTTTCTTAGCTCCTTCATTTGATGGAACAAAGTATGATATTTGGAAAAGTGAGGCACTATTTGATAAGTCGTGGTTATGAGGTATGGGAATCAATTGTTACTAGAATCACAACTATAGAGTATTCAAAAGAATACAATGCAAAATTAATGAAAGAAATATTGAGCAATCTATTAAATTCTACAGAAGTCAAGCTGCATCAATATTCTTTAGCCAAAAATATTTAGGAAAAGTTACAAAAGCTTTATGCAAAGCAATATATGCTTGTTTTTATTGTGCCAAAACTAGAGTGTGTGGAATAGGAACCAAATAATGATCAAGAATCAAAGGAGATAGATGAAGGAAAAATTAGAAACACCAAAAGAATGGAAGGCTATGAAGATGAAGAAGACACATAAATATAAGCTAAAGTAGACATCAAAGTAGAGATTGTGGCTTCTCTAGAAGAAATAAATATATTTAGAAAATAAAATTAACAAATTCGTGCAATACATTGAAGAGAATAATCATGAGCTTGATAGTATAAAGGAAGAAGTTGTCCTCTTAAGACTCGAAGTGGAGGAAGTACAAAGGAAAGAAGAAATTATTACAAGAAATATTAATGATGAAGGTGTTAATGTTGTACATAAATTACCTACAAAGAACTTCTTAAAAAATAGAAAATATATAATGGTGAAAATAAAAAATATACATGCATATTTTTCTGCTAGAACCCAAAACTAAGAAAACCATATTGAATTTTCATTATGTTATTTTCTATATTACAATACATTACATATAGAGACATTCATAAAACCCCGATCCATTAATACTGGATTAGAACATAATCATAGTTCCCTTGACCAGATCTACAAAATACCATTGGAAAAACCACCATGCCCAAAACCATGCACAAAGACCATGTGTAAAACCATGGGTGGGTCTACCCACTATTCTTTGACCTGCCACCAACAACATTAGGTCCTCCTGACCATCCATAGCTCTACCTAAAAAAGAAAAAAATCTAGGCATTTCCCTAAACCCTATGTATGGGGGATACTTTCCCATTGCAAACCCCCCAATAGGGAGAGTTATCAGCCCCCTGCAACCCCTCACTGCACTGAGTGCAATGTAATAGTGCTCTAGGATATTAGTGAAAACGATATGAGACATAATCAACATTCTTACACTTGTTTTCTTTGTACATAGGGGGTCATGGGAGTACATAGTCACCAGTCTAGGACTATAATGAAGTATTTTTCTACACCAAGAAAACTTCTAAGTGTTGACGTGCATTTTCAATGCATCTAAAACATTCCTCAAAGTGTCCACATTTACTTGTCTTGGGATTGTAGTGTTGGAATTGATGTCAATAAGGATTTAGTACTATCTATCTTATCATTGATGTCAACTTGATGCAGGTATTCCTCATGATTTGGTTCGAGTTATCATTGGTCTAATGTAGAGATCTTATTTTAATGGAGAGGTATTGATCCATGAAGAGGTGTTTAGACAACTAGGCCTCCATGTCCTTGACTTGATACTCAGGTGTTGATCCATAAAAATGTTGTTCATGTGCTTATGTTGTTGAGGTAATTTTGTGACTTTCCAAGGCTTGGGAAAGTCCTACGGGATATGAAGAAGGAATTCCAAGGAAGAGATTAAAGTAGGAGAAGAAGAGTTATTGTTTTGCCTAGGTTTGGCGATAACCGCTGTGAAGACATTGAGTTATAACAGATGTAGTATTTATGTCATTGGGCTGCCTATGGTAAGGATGTGTATAGAGTTGGAAGGAGCTAGTAGTCATACAAGCAGTGGTGCCTATAGATGAATTTTCTCTTGACTATGCACACACCAAAAATGTTTTTATTGGTTTTTCTGGTGATTTTGTTTGGGATTTTTTATAATAAAAAAAGGGTCAGAAAATGCTAGCCATCAGATATAGAAAGTGATTAAGTAAAAAATAAGGAGGTTTAGTGATGGATATGGATTGCACCTTCCATGAATTATAAAATCCTAGAATGTGAAGAAGAAATGGTTGGATTGAGTGAGAGTGTATGTTAAATGCTTCTAGAGTTAAGGAGCATATCGAAGCTTAGATTAGGAGCATATTTCAGATGGTAATGGAGTTATATTATATATAGATGTCTAATTCATTTGTGTTGCAGATTGTGGCTCTCAACTATTGTTATTATGTAGATGAAAGTTAAGGTTGTAGCTACTGCAGTTTCAGGTCAGAGTTTATTTTGTTGATGCATGTGTGTTGTAGGAGTTTTATTGGATAATATTTTGTTGTAGCTTCAGTGCATGATATTTGTATGGTTGCATGAGTTTTTGTATGGATTCTAGTGTGTTCTATTGATGTTTGGATGCATAGATAATATTGGAATTATGTGATGATGCAATGTTTGAGTTTATAAAGGAGAACTGGGTTGACGTATTTCTAGATTTTTGTTAAGTTATGGTATGTTCTATGCTTATAACAGTTTACTTCTTTTTCTTATTATATGCCATAGACTAGCAATCACATGTACATAAAGTAAAGTGCAGATAAAACATTAAGTGATCGACAGAAAAAAAGCCAAGACAAGAGACATAAGATGTAGTGGCTAGCCAGGGACAAACCCCACAATGTGTGGCAAAACCCTTTGATCAAATCTTCTTTTATCTTTAATAATTCAGCACAGAGAAATAGTACAGTAAATTTGATTCATATCAGCAGTAGCAAACCCTAGATCAACAACATCAACATTAGCAGCTTCATTATCAAACTAGGGCAGATGATATCTCACAAACTGATCGTCGGATTGACTTCATTATACCACCAAAACTTGTGGCTTCAAGATGAGGTTCAGATCAACCTACAGTGTAGTTCAGATGAGGAGATCTTCTAGGCCACGTAGGTCAATCTTTACTTCTGCAGTTGCAGCGTCAATTTCAGCAGTTTCCGGCTTCAAACTAGGGCAGTCGATAACTTGCAAACCGTTCATCAGATTGACTTCATTCCACCACCAAAAGTTGCGGCTTTTAGAGGAGGTTTAGATTAACCTACAATATAGTTCCAAAGAGGAGATCTTCTAGGCCACATAGGTCAATCTTTACTTCTGCAGTTGCAGCTTCAGTTTCAGTAGTTTCCGGCTTCAAACTAGGGCAGTCAATATCTTGCAAACCATTCATCGGATTGACTTCATTCCGCCACAAAAAGTTGCAGCTTTTAGAGGAGGTTCAGCTGAACCTACAACGCAGTTCCAAAGAGGAGATATTCTAGGCCACGCAGGTCAATATTTATTTTTGCAGTTGCAGCTTCAGGTTCAACAGCGTCTGGCTTCACATGTGTGAGAGAGAGACCCATTTCTGTGCAGTAGAGAAGAAACTCATTTCTGCATAGTAGAGAGAGAGAGAGATGTGATGAGAAGAGTGAGTGAAAATTAGGAAAATTCCTCTTATATTTATACACATCGTTGGTGTTTGAATAGATGTGACTGTTGGGCTTCTGAGCCTACATGAGTTGTAGGTCAGCTTGATTATAATTCCATAATCAAAATAAATTCATATCTCCATGAATACTAATGTGAATCGGATGATCTTTATATCAATCCTACACCTCTCGATGAGAGGAATCTAATAAAAATATTTTCAAGGATGAATAATATTACCCACATGAAGTTTTGCCCTAGTTTCCAATTTTAACACTCCCTCTCAACTAGGGACAACTTCATCTACAATCTGTCTATCAGTCATTACTATTCATCCATCAAATTCACTGCCCTATGCAGCCTGACCCTTGCCCTGCTCTGCTCTATTCTACTTGTTCTGCTTTGTCTTGTTCTGCCCTGTACTGATCTGTATTGTTTTGCTCTGTTCTGCTCTGTTGTTGCATTGTTTTGTTCTACTCTACTTTTGTCTGAATTATGAAGAAGAAGTAATGATCGAGGATGTGTCATAATGACTCAAAGTCAGTCTCATAGTATGTACCATTGGTCCTAGACCAATCAAAATCAACCTGAAGTCAACATTATAGTGAGTACAACTCCACTGGTCCTAGATCAGTGTCATCCTCCACTGACTCAAAGTCAGTTTCAGAGTACGTACCACTGGTCTTAGACCAGTATCAGCTGACTCGAAGTCAGCTTCATAGAAAGTACCACTGGTCCCAGACTAGTATTGCAGTCTCAGAGAGTGTACCACTGGTCCTAGACCAGTCTCAACCAACCCGAAGTCAGCGTCATCGTATGTACCACTCTCACTGGTCCCAGACCAGTACTGCATTGACACAAAGTCAGTCTCGGAGTATGTACCACTGGTCCCAGACCAGTCTCAACCAACCCGAATTCAGCGTCATAGTATGGTACAACCCCTACCACTAGTCCCAAACCACTATCATTGATCCCAGATCAATGGAGGTCATCCTAGTGTAGGGAGTATAGTAGATACAACGATGCATCCATCGGTAATACTATGGTCCCTAACTTCATTTCCCCACTCATTGATCAGATGAGAGGTACTTCCCATGAGTCCCAGACTGCATGGGTAGGATGCCTTGACAGGAGAACTAATCAATCCTATCCTCATAAGAGAACACATCAATCCTGCTACAATCGCCATGGAGAACACATCAATCTAGGCTGCCATGGAGAACACATCAATCCAGGCCTCATAGGAGAGCTAATCATCCTGCTACACAGGAGAGAAAATCATCCTGTTCCACAAGAGAGCAAATCATCTTATCCCACAAGAGAGCGAATCCTATTTTCTAGTGTGCACCACCAGGGGAGGGTGGGTCACCCTATGGTCATATGTTGCTCCAGTAAGAACCGAAAGCCCTCAGAGCTCCCAGAGCTCAATGTATGCAACATGCAGACCCTTGTACAAGGGTTTCTTGACGACTCCAACTCATTTGGGAAAATCACAGATTAGATCTTTCCTCGGGGCTTTGACAAGGTGTATCGACTTGTACATCATCTTAACGTGATGGAGCCTCCTTGCTCATCGACTTGCCATATCCTAGATGATGTCTATCTGCTGGAGCAATTGAAGAATATGGTATTCCTCAATAATTGAATCCCACCTCTGGTTGTTACAGAAAATCACAGTGGTATCCAATGTAAATCCAAACAACTCACTGAAGAGCTTTCACAACCAGACTGCCTCACAGGACGCCAAACTAGCAACAATATACTCTACTTCGACAGTGCTCAAAGCCATCGACTTCTGCTTCTTGCTCATCTAGGATATCGAAGAAAATCCCAAGGTGAAACATCACCCGGAAGTGCTCTTATGGTCCACCACACTGCCTACCCAATCAACATCAGTATATCCAAGTAATCTCACATCTTCGGCAGTGTATCTCAATCCATGAGAGATTGTGTCCTGAAGACATCTCAGAAGATTCTTGGCACCAATCTAGTGAGGCTCAACCAAATATGAGCTCACAATGCTAACTGCAAAACATATGTTCGGATGGAGGTTCATCAAGAACATCAACGCGAATGAGTTTTTGAAACTCAGAGGCATTTCCCAAATCTGGTCTGACATCACTACCATATAACTTTTGAAAGTTAAGATCCTCGAGGTAGTCACAAGCTTGCAATCCACCATATCAAATATTTTTGGAAACTTCACCACATATTTTCCTTGAGACAGGAAAATTTCCCTTGGCTTCTGCCATACTTCAAGTTCTAGGAAATAATGCATCAGTCCTAGGTCCTTCATTTCAAATTCAGAAGCCAACTCCCTCTTACATTTGTGAATGAGAGAGTTTGCACCTGTTAGAAAGAGGTCATCCACATACAACACCAGTATGAGAGGCTTTTCATCTTCAACCTTAAAGTAAAGGTTAGGATCAGCTTCACTCCTAGTGAATCCTAGCTTCATCAAGTAGCTATTGATCCTCTCATACCATGCTCGGGGTGCTTGCTTCGACCCATAGAGAGCCTTCTTCAACCTGCATACATGAGATTTTTTATCATAAATCTCAAATCCTTCGGCTTGCTCCACATACACCTCTTCTTTGATAGAAATGTGCAAGAACGCGGTCTTGACATGCATCTGATGTAGGTTCCATCCTTGTGAAGTGGCAAGGGTTATGATCAAGTGGATGGTCATATATCTAGCAACAGGTGCAAATATATCATCATAGTCTATACCTTCCTTCTAGGGGAAACCACAAGTAACAAAACGATTCTTATAGGTTTCTGTACTTCCATCTGTTGCATGCTTTATCTTGTAAAGCCATTTGGAAGTAACAACTGTCTTGTCCTGGGGTCTGGGAACTACTTCCCAGACATCATTCCTCATGATAGACTCATATTCTTCGGTCATAGCATCCTTCCATACTTGATGCTTGATGGTGTCTGAGAATGATGAAGGCTCATTTTGTATGATCGTGCTCATGATGGTCAGGTATCCCTGATACCTATTAGGTTTCTTACTTTCACGAAAGGTTCCTTGGGGTGCAGCATGTCCTTCAGCGTCATCAAGTAGGCCCCTAAGCCATGAAGGCCTCTTCCTAGCAGAGGAAGGGTCATGTGGAGGAGGATCAATCGGATCCATAGGTTCTTCTACATCAGGCATTGATTCATCATCCTTTTCTTTCGATTCCTTGGTGTCGGCTTCTTGAGAGCTCCTCAAAGTTAGAAGATTGTTCACCTTGCTGAGAGCCATATCTTCGTCAAAGGTGA
>APFE031093898.1:371360-453082 GCA_000404065.3 Pinus taeda | reverse complement strand
CTTTTCTCTTTCAGCACATGAAAATATACAGGGCTTCCAAAAATTCTAAAATGAGAAACATCAGGTTTCTTACCAGTGAACTTTTCTTCAGGAGTCTTGGAACCCAATGCTTGATGAGGGCATCAATTTTGTACATATAAGACAGTGTTTGTAGCTTCAACCCATAGAAACTTCGGAAGTCTTTGATCATGTAGCATGGCCCAGACAACTTCCACAATCGTGCGGTTCTTCCTTTTTGCCTCACCATTATGTTCAGGAGTATATGGTGTAGTAGTGTCCCTCTTAATGTCAGCCTCAGATATGTGTGAGTGAACCAACTATAATATACCAGAGGTCTTGCTTTGGCTTGAGGGGAATGGTCCCCTTTTGAGCTTTCCTTCGACACGTCCCGGACATACACCTTCTTTCTCTACTTGGAATTCGGGCATCCCTGTTACCATCTATCTTACATCGGGTAGAGCTTTGTAATGAAGGTGGGCCAACCTCTGATGCCAAAGTTCGGACTGAAGACTTGTGTCACAAGACATGACACCTAACGGACTTCCATCGTCCTGATATAATGAATCAACAGTAAACCCAAGAGTAAAGGCATCTTTAACATTATTTTTCCTATACATACCTTGCCATTGCTGAAGGTTACCTTGTAGCCTTTGTCTTCCTTGCCGAGATGGACACTAGGTTCTTTTTGAGGTCATGTGCATTTAATACATCCTGGACTTTCTAGCCTTCTTGAATGGTTGTCCTCTTCCTCGATCCCCAGCTCTCCTTTTACCTTTGTTGTTGAATTTTTCATTCCTTTGATTTTCCATCAGAGGGATTTTGATCATCATCCTGGTGTGAGTCCTTTCTATCAGGGCACTCCCTTGCATAATGACCTGCTTTATCACAAGTGTAACATCATCCTTTTCTTCCACCCTTAGGTCCAACCTTTCCTTTTGATTTAGTCCCAAAATTATTTCTTTTCTTAGCATGAGAAGAAAAGGCAGCAGGAGGACCTTTAGGCATGGGTATTTCTTACACTTCTTCACTTGTTTCTTCTTGAATGCATCTAGCCATTAATTCCTTGAAACTAGGAATTACATTATAGTTCAGAAGAGTAGTCCTAAGCACGTACCATTCGGATGGTAATCCTCCAAGAGTCGTGAATGCCATTTCTCTGTCAGTAATAGTTTCCCCAATAGATAGGAGATTGTTCCTGATCTCGGTGATTCTTAAGAAGTATGCTTTCATACTCTCATCTTTACCCTTCTTGATTTCCCGTAGCTTATTTCTAATAAACAAAACTTTATTTGCATCATTAACTTTAAATAAACTCACCAGTCTATCCTAGATTTCCTTGGAGGTGTCTAGATCAGAGATGTAGCCCACCAAGCGCTTGTTGATAGAGTCCCAGATGATCTTCTTTGCTTTAATTTCTCTGTTCTACCATTTGTTCCTAGCAGCAATATTGCCTCTCACGTGATCCAACACTCCTTGATCCTCAAGGGTTAGATCGATGGATATCTTCCATCCATGATAGTCAACTTTCTCACAGAGCTTGTCTTCGATAGGAAAGATTGTTGAGGACCCCATCGTTCTTTTAGGATAACCTTGCCAATCTTCTCTTTAGTGATTGCTCTTGCTCTTGCTCGGGCTTTGTCTTCACCTTAGCTCTAATACCATGTTGAGTTATGTTAAGTTCTATGCTTATAATAGTTTACTTCTTTTTCTTATTATATTCCACATATTAGAAATCATATGTACATAAAGTAAAGTGCAGATAGAACATTAAACGTTTGACAAAAAACAAGCCAAGACAAGAGACACAAGATGTGGTGGCTAGCCAGGGACAAACCCCACAATGTGTGGGGAAACCCCTTGATCAAATCTTCTTTTATCTTCAATAATTCAGCAGAGAGAAATAGTACAATAAATCTGATTTATATCAGCAGTAGCAAACCTTAGATCAGCAGCATCAACATTAGCGGCTTCATCATCAAACTAGGGCAAACAATATCTCACAAACCAACCATCGGATCGGCATGATTCCACCACCAAAAGTTGTGGCTTCTAGAGGAAGTTCAGATGAACCTATAGCACAGTTCAGATGAAGAGATCTTCTAGTCCACACAGGTCAATCTTTACTTCTGCAATTGCAGCTTCAGTGTCGGCAGCTTCCGGCTTCAAACTAGGGCAGTCGATATCTTGCAAACCGTCCGTCAGATTGACTTGATTCCACCACCAAAACTTACGACTTTCAAAGGAGGTTCAAATGAACCTACATCGCAGTTCAAATGAGGAGATCTTCTAGTCCATGCAAGTCAATCTTTATTTCTGCAGTTGCAGTTTCAGTTTCGGCAGTGTCCGACTTCACATGTGTGAGAGAGAGACCCTTTTCTGCGCAGTAGAGAAGAGACTCTTTTCTGCGCAGTAGAGAGAGAGATGTGATGAGATGAGTGAGTCCAAATAAGAAAAAGTCCTCCTGTATCTATACACAACATTAGTGTTTGAATAGATGCAATTGTTGGGCTTCTGAGCCTACATGAGTTGTAGGTCGGCTTGATAATAATTCCATAATCAAAATAAATTCATATCTCCATGAATACTTATCGGAATCGAATGATCTTTATATCAATCCTACACCTCTCGACGAGAGAAATCTAATAAAAATATTATCAACCATGAATAAGATGACCCACATGAAGTTTTGCCTTGGTTGCCAATTTTAACAAGGAGGAGTTTTGGAGCAAGTGGGTGTAGCAATTAGGCAGTTCGAAACTCAACCATGGAGGACTAAATAGAGGGCCAAACTGGGCATCACGTGGGCATTGAGGGAGAGAGCCACAACATCAGAATCACATCAAGGAAGGAAGGAAATTCATAAGGGATCACATCTCAGTGATTTGGGGCAGTTTTGGAGAGCTTTCCCAGCTTCATTCAGACAGGTCAAGTTTGTCAGCTTGAGCCGAGGACGGGCTCCTTGGGGGTTGAATTTTAGAAGTCTGAACTAGGCCAAACCCTTCCTGGGTTTTGGTGGGTTTTTGCTAAGGATCAGGGAGTTGAAGTTTCATAATTTTCTGAGCAAGGGAAGTAGTGATTCCAACATTTCATTTGCAGCAAACAGAACAGTTTCTGGGCAGTGTAGATCAATGTCTGCAGCAGCAGTTGGGTAGCCCTCATAACAACATTTGCTCACCTGGGTTTTGTCACGCATGTCGATGGAGACAAGCCTAGGAGCACCATTCCATTCACTGTTGTATTTTCCCATGATGATTTAATAAAATGGCTCAGAAGTTCTCTATTTCCAGTGTTTTCATGGGTGTATGAAGATTATTTCACATTTCTGATTGTTGGTTTGTCTGCTTGCTTTGTTTATCACTTAATTTCCTAATAATAAATATTACAAAATTCCACCCTAACTTTGGGGTTAAGTTGGAGGGAAAAACTCTGTCGATTATCCATGTTTAGAAACACACATAGATCGGTGAGACCAAAACCTCCGAGGATGGAATCTGTTGGCAAAATCATAGGCTTACCTCAGTTGTCACAAAATATAATCGATCATACTACCATCATTTACGTTACAATTTCCAGAAATTGGGTTTACAATGATATAAGAATTGGCTAGCTAATGATTCTAAACTTTGAAAAATTTATACAACTATTGCCTTGGACTTGTGACAAAGTAGGTGCAACAATACGATTCCTTCTCCTAGAGGTACTGGATTTGTTAGACTTAACAAAGAGCTTGAAAGAAGGTTTCATGTTGAGGACCCCATAATGAAGTTATAATGGAACAACCTAATATTGGGATTTATGCTATCTTGTCTAACTCTATAGTTCCTTTGGATGAAAAGATTGATGATTTCAAGAATCAAGTATGGCATATGCATTTTGATGGTGCAGCGTCCAAGCATGGTAAAGGTGTTGGATTGTGTTAAAAGTCTCCCTTTGATCACGTTTACAAGTTTGTCTATAGATTGGAGTTTGAGGCTACCAATAATGTGGCTGAGTATGAAGCCCTTTTGTTGGGTCTTGAATTAGATAGAGATCTAAAGGTAAAACTACTTAGTGTTAAGGGAGATTCTGATCTTATCATTCAGCAGGTCAAAGGTGAATTTTCATGTAAGAATAGACTTAAGAAATATCGAAAATGAGGTCTAGGACACTATGAAACCGTTTGATGCTTTTAATCTTGAGACTGTCCCTAGAGAAGAAAATAACCATCTTGATGAACTTGCAGTGGTCGCATCTACTTTGCAGATATAGAATAGAATAATAAATGATAAAGTCAAGATGGAGGTTATCTTTAGGCCTTTGATCCCTGATAATGTTGAGCATTGGTAGGTGTTTCACGATGACATTCAGGTGGTTCATTTTTTGAATAATTTAGAGAAATTTGAAGATTTTAATATTGGCTATAAAAAGGAAGGATGTAATTGTATTGAAAGTGGTGATATAACAAATCCTACCCTGAAAGGTCAGGTAGCTTTGGAGTGACTCTTTGACAGGCACGATGCCACAAAGAGGAATGAAGAAAAGAAAATTGGTCCTGGGGAATCCATCGAAATAAATATTGGTACTTCTAAAGGTTCGAAGATTATTAAGTTTGGTAGAGGTACCTCTTGTGAAGAAAGAAAGAAATTGATTGATTTGCTTCGTGAATATTGAGATGTCTTAACATTTTCTTATGATGAGTTGAAAGGTTACAAGGAAGATGTTGTGGAACACACTATTCCTTTGATAGATGAAAAAACTAAGCCATCTCGTCAAAAGCTTAGGAAAATTAATCCTAAGTTGGCCCCCTTAGTCCAGAAGGAGCTTCAAAAGATGCTTACAGCTGGGATTATTGCACAGACTCATCATTCATCATAGTGTTCTAACTTGGTGGTTGTTAGGAAGAAGAATGGAACAATCAGACTTTGTGTTGACTTTAGAAATCTTAATGTGGCTTGTAAAAAGGATAATTACCCTTTGCCTAACATGGAAACTATGTTGCAAACAGTAACAAGTTTTGGTATGATGTCATTGTTAGATGTCAGGTTCTGATATGATGTCAGGTTCTGGTCCTAATTAGTAATCTAACCCTACAGGTTTGGTTGAAGCACTTATTTACTTTCGGCTTGATTACATGCCAGCCACAAATCTGAAACTTACATCTTAGTACCATAAATCAGATTTTTGTGCAATTTTTTAAGGATGTGAGGCTAGTTTGTAATGAGCAATATGAAATAGGCAATAGAATCCTAAAGTTTCCGATCTCCCAACCACATTAAAGATGATTGATTTATGTTACACATTTTTTATATTGAGCAGGGTCTCTTCTCATTGTAGTATTTATCTTTTAGTTTCACACTTTCTCATTAACCTATTATTTGGTCATTCTTGGCCATTAATAAAATTTACCTTATGTTATCTATGCATTAATGATTTCCAGTCAAAAGTTGACAATACTTTATCTTTGGAAATTGACAAGACAATTTCCCTCACAGAAATGGTTAACTTTGTCTAGTAGGCCTTGCATTGCCCCTCCAATCTACCTCACTGAGTACATCCTCCTTTTTGCTCATCTCAACAAATGGGATGCTAAAACCACACAGATATTATACCTCCTAACTTAGTAAAACATTGATCTAAAGATGCCTTCTAAATCAAGTTACCCTACTATAGACTTGTCCCACCTCGTTGATTACTCAACCTAGGGTGTCTTGCACACTCCTATGCAATGCACATTTCCAATGGACAAAATGATAACACGAAATTTCACTCCTTACAAATCCTCGTCAACCTTGGATGTTAAGAGAGTTTCTGGGTTGAGAGTATATTGCCTAACCATCAGCCCCTATCCAACAAGTTCCCTCCAGTCTAAACCTTACTCTAGAAAACATTAATAGACATATTATTCATTATTTCATGGCGATCAATGATTCAAGCTTCTCCTCTAGGCAAGATGATGGTCAAAGATCGCTTGGATAAATTCATATTTTCATTGTGACCCCGCTTGCTCTCTCTCTATCTTTCTTTGCAAGGGTGTTCTCTATTGCATAGTGGAGAGTCCACCCTCACTTTCATATATCTCTCTATATTGTTTATTTCTGGAATTCCCTAGAGAGGGTATTCCCTAATCACCCCTCATTTGATTGTATTGACCTATCATTGGTCATTACAGAACATTCATACAATTTCTTTCATTTTGTCATCCTCTATTTTATTCTTCCCCTCAACTCCTGAAAAAATAACCAAACATGAAATGAAGCCACTCTATTAATATTGAAGCATTTCCCAATAACTACAGAACAAAAGATGACCCATCAACAAATGATAAAAAAAAATATGCTACTGCACATTAACAAGAAATGCTACTATGTTTAAAAGAAAATCCACTAAAAAGGAAAATTTCAAGATCTCAAGATTGTTTCAACTTTCTGAGACAAACAGTATTATTTTATACCATAAGTTCACTCGTTAGTCAACATTTAAACTTAGCATCACATTGTCATTATGTGCAATATATGAGGCATCTTGCACCCAAACTAAAAACAATAACACAAAAAATTAGGAATGAAACTTTACCTGTATATAGAATTGCAAATTAGTAATCAAATAAGTCATATGTTGTCTAACACGCCACATTGGCATGCGTTGTTGTCGACGTTGTTGAGAAATCAAGCTATTTGTGCGATCCTTGCGTTCACGAGCAGAATCTGCATGATCCTGTTGCATTGCTTCTGCCCAAGATTTTTCCAATTCCAGTTGAATACGCTTAAGCCGTAACAAATACTGGAAAACTTTACAATACCTGATTCATAGGTTCGTCATTAACAGAAATTATAAGTGTTCATACATAATAATTCCTATTATCAAAACACTGAAGTTTTCAACCAATAAATCAAACAAACTCTCTCATTAATGAAGCACATCCCAATTGCAATCTATCCAACCAAAAAAAATATCAAAATTCTGGCATGAATTTTATCTTAACTAGTAAGAGAGACAAACAAAATCTCACTTGGAAAGCACTTCTCGAGTAAAAAGCAGTTGCAGTGGCCAATCAACACTATACTCCAATGCAATACCATCCCAACCATCTAATGAGGGACCTGCAGATGAGTTTCCATACGTATTAGACAAGCTACCTAAACTTCCATCCCTAGTCATTTTCGACCTTGATATATCTCCATGATTTGTTGACGTGCTTCCCAATGAAGGCATCCTATCACAAGAAACCAAAGAATTTACTGTGAACCATTCTAACAAGTTACAAGAAATTATCCATGCCCAAGGAAAACAATATATACTAGATATTCTTTTATATGAACACAAACAATAATGAAAAATTCTATTCAACATAAATTAGGGAAGTATTGAGAAAGTAACATACCTCAAGGACACCCTGGTAAAGTATTTATCATCGTCTCCAATAGTCTTGATTGCAGCCTATATAAATTATGTGTTAAATCATATGAAAAACATAATAAATTGAATAATTATCTTAAACTAAAATTGGGTTCATAGAAGTCAAAGAAAAATACATATACCAAAAATAAAAAAATGAAATTTAATATATTTTCACTATTGCAGCCATCATTGAGGAAGCACAAGCAAGCAAGCGCAAGATACATTGTTGAAATGTGGACATTTGCAAAGCCTTCAATACTAGTGTTGCAAACTTCCAGATAAGCAAAATATGGAGGGCATCATCGATTTGGGAAATCAGCAAAATTAGAAAAAGAAATTGCAAAACTCAGCTAGGATAAACTTCAACCTGAAAAACGTGGAAAGCTCAACAACCTGAAAAACTCAAGTACCATAGAAGAGTTTTTTTTAAAAGTGCCATTGAACAACACAAATAACACCAGAGAGACAGAGAGAGCAACATGGTAACTACCAGAGGGCATGAAAACAACACAGAGAATATCAGAAAGTAGTAAGTAACCTGTGATCTATAAACGAGCGACTTATAGCCCAGTCGCTTCAGCAGCACAGATACAAAACGGAATCAACTTCTGATCTCTTTTCTCTGTCCTGTACAAAGATCTGTGTCCCTCTGTCCAACACAAAGATCTCAGTTCTCTGTGCAATTTGAAATAAATTCAAGCCTAGCAGTCAAAAGAATGGCTCTGTTTATGCGACGGATTACCTTGCTGGTTGCAACCAGCAAGTCTACTCTATCTTCAGGTCTCGTTTCAAGACTTCACTGGTTTACATTTGAGTGCTACAGAAAGCCAAGGCCAATTCCAGCATCTTTTCCTCAAAAAGCCGCTCGTAAATAAACATGTAGTGCTCCAGCAATAATAAAGAAAAGGCTTGAATCAATGGCAATGTACCCAACAATGTTATATGAATAAATATATTCAGAGGAGGCCATCAATTACCAAAAGGTTCCCTCCCTTTAAACTCGGCAATTGATAAAGAAAGGATCAATTCTTTACAAGCCTATTGGTAGCAGACAACAACAAAAAGAAATAATATTTTCTATGTTGTCGCATTGACACCAACTAAGAAATGAGTGAGCCTTGTCTCTAAGCAATCAACAGTTAGATGTTTGCAGCCTTTACTCTTCAGATCTACAAGGAGGAAGACATCCCACAATACCCAGTGTAGGAATGCCTCAATGCTATTCGAAGTACATTGCTCCAGCACATGTAGAGGTATTTTCTCTAGCAATGATAAAGACCAGACATATTTTCTCCCAGGATTTATTACAATAGTTCTTGGAGAAGCCTCATAATGCTAAATCGTTTCCCCAAAACTAAGAAAATAGTGAATTGATGTTTATTTATAAATGGATTTCCATATAGCTATTTGTTAGTGGTTCTATAGAGCAAACCAAGAGCACAAGCTCTATAACAGTTCCTTGTAAATTTGTAATATAGGGATCTGCTAGGGATGTCATTTTTATTAAAATTTGGTGGCCACAGAAATTAGAATAACGTAGTTGTTAAAGCCCTTGGGGCCCCTATATAAAGGCCCTGATAGGCATTCATTATTAGCTTATTTGCTATATTAGGACGTCAGCTAGAACATTTCATTATATCCTTTAATTTTAATTGTACCCTACTTCTCATATATATATAGTATATACCAAGGAGAGCTAGTCTTAGCATCATAAAATCTTGTCTTATACTTTGTATTCATTGTAAAAGGAGAATTCCCCCTCGAAGTGGATTGTAATTACTCGCTTCTTATCATTTTTACGACACAATGTTCATAAAATTTGGTATCAGAGCATACAAACCTAGGGCTTTGCTGGTTCAAACAAATATTTGCAGCATTTTTGTCATAAGCTTTGCTTGGGGATGGTTCAGACTGAAATTCTGAGACCCATTACAAGGAAAACTGTTCAACTGAGAACACATTTGTTCTCTGTTATACTAGCCTGAACCACCCTACAATTCTGTTGACCCAGCTCCTGCTTCCTTGCTCTCTACCTAGCCCGAATTCCCTGTGCACAAATATCCATTGCCTGACCCGAATTCCTTGTGCACAGATCTTCAATTTCCTAAGATGCAACTCCTATTTCTTAGCGCAATTCTACCACAAGAAATCATCAATACTGCGCACTAGCTCCTCCAAGTAAGCACACAACAAGCCTCTCTCTCACAATCTCATGAGCTCTTTTCTTGTCTCACAACCTTGTGCACAAAACATTTGAATAACTTGTGCCTTTCATCCTTCCTTTATAGATTTTGTCCACGCTATAATAGGCAAGTTACAAATTTGAAAGTTGGGTTGTAACTGACTAGCTAACTGAATCGAACTGGTTCTCTTCTCCAATCATCACTTGGAGTTATAGCTCATCCTCCTTCAATCAAAGACTAAAGTTCCCAACTCGTCCTTTTCTAAATTCGAACTGCCATTTATCCTACAGTTAACTAAAGAAGACTCCTCTTTAACTGGAGCTCCAACTCTACACATGAACTTGCGATGATTATTCCCATAAACTTGAAATTAACTCAATACGACTGAAGCCTATCTCCTGAGGACAATTCGAGATCATTCTAGCGAAGGCACGCACCAAAGAAGACCTTCTCTCACTGCATCTTTTAACAAAACTCTGATAGAAAACTAATCACAAAATAGACACAATATTTTGGACAAGACGTCCCTGGAAAAGCCCTGAAGGGAAAACCAATTCTTCAAATCTTAAGAGTTTTATTAATCTTCAACAAATTCTGCAATTGATAAATATTACAATACTGCTTGCCAAATCCCAGCAAAGCTCCAGGAAAATATTTCTTCACCTCCACAAGTTGATCTAACACTTGGAAGGCTCACGTCCTCCCTCTACAATCTGACACAGCCTCACACCGGCAAATAGAGCTTGTATAGTTTCACAGGTGTGGCTCCTGGACCCTCTAATGCTCATGCCTAGACAAAATCAGCCTCCTAGCTCTTTTGGAAACTCATATGACCCTCCTAGCAATCTGTACGGCCTCCTCCTGGCAAATACGGCCTTCACAAAGAATCTCGGCCTCTCTCAAAGAAAACAAGGCACTCATTTTGACTTTCAAAGGAGTGAAGAGAAACAAGTTCTTGCACATGATCCTCCTGCATATGTAACAAGCTAACAACAAGGACTACTTCTGCGCCCAAAAATGCGGCCTACCTAAACAAAGATAAGCCCTCACAAAAACGCAATCAAAGAAGGTCAATGCATGCTGGTCAATGCTTGGTCAAACTGTCCAGAAATTCAGTCTCCTGAAATTTCGACCTCCTGAAATTTTGGACGTGTGGAGAGAGAGAGGCCCAAAAATCCATACCCAATCAATGAGGAGAAAGAGAGGGAAGTGTGAAGATGAGTGTGGCCAAATGAGGCTAAGTCACCTTCTATTTATATGCAACGTTGAGGATGAATAGACGTGACTATTGGGCTTCTGAGCCTACATGAGTTTGTTGGCCGACCTTGACAATTTGACCATAATCAAAATAAATTCATATCTTTATTTGTACATGTCAGAATCGGATGATCTTTAGATCAATCCTACACCTCTCGGAGAGAGGGATCCTAGAAAAATATCAGTTGTCATAAATAAGATGACCCGTGTGGATTTTGGCCCTAGTTTCCAATTTTAACAGTATTACTGGAGGATGCAATGAAGAGGAGGTCAAGTTTGCTTGTGGTGTTTGCAGTGGAGTTTGGTTGGGAGAAATTCCAAAGAGGAGGCATAGGAGGTTTGCTGTCATTTTGGAGAGTTTGGGAGCTAGAGGAGTGTGCTTCTTTGCAGTGTGACTTTCGCACTTCCTGGGCAAGCCCAGAGGCAACAGTGGTTGCCCACATGGGAGGTAGAGTATCAGTCTTTGAGGTTGAACTTTGCCAGGGAAGTTAAGGGAAGCATTTGTGGAGGAGATTGCTTCATTTCTGGAGCTTGGGAGGAGGATTTCGCTGGTGGTACTTGCAGGTCGTATTCTTGAGCAGCTTGGGGGGCATAGGGCATATTAGAGGGCGAATTTGGGAGGGTGAATTCAGACCAAACCCTTTCTGGGTTTTTGTGTATTTTGGTCAAGGAGCTTGGGGCTAAAGTTTCATCATTTTTTAAGCACCAGAGATGAGGTTTCTCGCAATTCCTTTCCAGCCAACAGTGTAGTTTATGGGGACAGCACAGAGCATTAGAGGAGCAACTATTTCCAACTTTGTGATTATTGTCTTATCACCTGGATTCTGTCCTACTTGCCCTTGAGGCAAGCCCAAGCGCATTTCTCCATACTATTGTACTTGATCCATTCATTAATAAAATGGTTCAGTTGGTTCTCACTTCTGGAGTTTTATGAGTATTTGCTGATTGTTTCAATTTTCTGTGTTGTGAATCGATTTTGCTTTTACATATCATCATTTGTTTAAGTTTGGAACATTACACTCTTTATGGATATCCAGCTCCTAGTGTCTCATATTTTTTACAAGACAAGTCCAAAGTATAGGCAATAGAGTCACGTATGGAGAAAACTAAAGAAACTTTGATAATTCTTAAGGAAAACCTTCAAATAGCCCAAAACAAGATGAAGCAGCAAGTAGATCAACATCAAAGTGAAAGATAATTTGAGGAGGGTGATTGGGTATTTTTGAGACTACAACCTTATAAGAAATCTACACTCAAGCAAAAAGAAGAATCAGAAATTAGGTCCAAAATTTTATGAATCCTACAAGATTACTTGCAACACTGGATAAGTGGCATACGAGTTATATTTTCCTTCTTCTCACACACATAAGGTCTTTCATGTATCTTGCTTAAAAATGGTTGTGGGACAAACCATGTCAATGCAAATAGAACTTGTAGAATTAGATGAAGAAGGAAAGTTGATTCTTGAACTAGAAAACGTTATGGATCAAAGTTCTTTATCTCTTCGGAAAAGAACCATTATGAAATACCAAAGCAAGTGGAAGAATACGCCTCTAGAAGAAGCTACATGGGAAGATGAGTAGTTCATGAAGAAACACCATTAATTACAAGCTTTGAAGGCAAAGCTTTTTTAAAAAGAGGTAGGCTATGTTAAGGCCCTTAGGGTCCCTATATTAAGGCCCTTGGGGCCCCTATATTGAGGCCCTAATAAACATCCATTATTAGTTTATTTGTTATAATAGGGGGTCGGCTAGGACCTTTCATTGTACCCTTTAATTTTAATTGTACCTTTGGTAACCTATATATATACCAAGGAGAGATTGTCTCAAGATCATAAAATTTTGTATTATACATTGTGTTCATTGTAAATGGAGGTTTCCCCCTCGAAGTGGCTTGTAATTATTGGTTTCTTATCATTTTTAAGGTACAAGGTTCATTACAATAGTAAAGTAAAATAATTCTCTATGAAAAAACATCGACATTGTTACCTTATACAACAATAATAATTGGCAAAATATAAAACAAAAATTTAATCATCCCATTACTCATCACTAATAGACCTTTTTTTGTATTAAAAGCTTGGCAACAATTTCTCTCATGGAAACATTTATCAAATGTTAATTTCAGCTCTATTATCTTATCCATTAAGGTATTTTCCAAGTACATCATCAATTTTCACACATGGTCAACCAACTTCATCAAAATTGGAAAGTGTTGCCTTAAGAAATAGCTGGGTAGATGGACTTGGATCCACCAATAGCACCAACAACTAGTACTAGTGTCCTTGCAAGATCAAAGCAAAGGTCAACGAAGGGGGAAGATGGTGCTACAAGTAATGAGGATCAAAATATAGGGGAAGATTTTGATGATGTCTAGTTAATTGTCGTAGCATGATGTTTTTGGACACTAGAGGCCAATTAGAGCTTTAATGATAATGTACTTTCTTCCAAATAAGTATTGCATATAGAGACATTTTTCTATATTCAACTTTACATGTTATATATATATATATATATATATATATATATATATATATATATAAGCAATTTGGCGTCTAATGATTTGGATTTACACAGGTGTATGTGCACATGTGCATTTGCATCTATTAAATTTGCACAGTTGAGAAGGGAGATTGAGAGACATGTCATGGAGAAGGCACCTGAGTGGTTGTATCATGTATGAGTATGGCAAGGAAGAGGAGGAGAATCAAAGTGAGGAGGTTGATATGCCAACCTCAACACCATTTTCTACACATACTAAGACACCAAACAATGGTCATGCATCTCCAACCACAAGGCTTCTTTTGATATGCCAACCTCAACACCATTTTCTACACGTACTAAGACACCAACCAATGGTCATGCATCTCCAACCACAAGGCTTATTATATGACAGGACAAGCTGATCTTTTGCTCGTAAAAGCGGTATAGGCAATCCTTAGCTAGCTACTAGATTAATCACTGTAGATGGCTCATGATGACGAGATAGATTTATTATATATGTGACATAATTTTGTATTTATTAATCTTGAATGGAAAATTGTCAGGATTCAACATCAATAGATGATGTATTAACTTTGATTTTCATCTAGCATCAACTACATCATATGTATGGATCTTTTTTTCCATATTTATGTGCTAATGCGTTTTGTTAACCCTCATTCCAATATAGGTACAAACAAACATTTTTTCTTTACTTTGCATAACACCATTATAAGACAAAGGATTCAAGTTAAAGCCTTGTCAGCCATGTCAATATTTGCATTGGCGTGTCCTAGACCTATTATGGTTGGCCATGGCAAGTCTCTTTAGTTCCTACTCTTAGCACCTTTCGACCTATATAGGATTGGAGGACACAGAGTGGATGAAATTAAGATTTTAATGGGAGCATCTGGGGTTATGTAGGGGCAATTGTGTGAAAATTCCTAGATCTAACAATCTTTGAAATCCTACTGCAACCAGCTAAATCTACTTCACTTAGATCGTAAATTACATTACAAACTTATTTCAGATTTCTTCTTGAAATATTGAAGTAAATTACTGAAGTAGCCTACACCAAATTAAATATGATTATGAAACATAGAAACTAAGCAAGGAAATACAAACACATAGGACACCGTTATTTTTGGATAACTGTCCCCAGAAAAACACAATGCGAGAAAACCGATGCAGCAACACTGAGGGTTTATTATTATTAAGCAGTAGCAAATTCTGAATACATCTCTAAATACCTCACAGGGTTATTTAGTTAAAGACAGAAATACTAGCAGAAAGAATTGTGAGGTTACCTCACACTATCACTGGAAATCCTAACTGATCCAGCCCCAAACTGATCAACCCAACGTCCAGCTCTCTGGGTGTTGCGTCACTCCTTTGGCTGGTCAACTTGTTGGCCAGGAGATTCAATTTTTGCCTCCCTGGCTCCCAGCTTCCAAAAATCGAATTCCTCTGCAAATTTCAGACTCCTCACTAGCTTTTGTGTTGTCTCTGTGTGGCTATGCGTCAGCCCCTCTGGCTCAGTGTGGCCATTGCTTTATGACCCTCTGTCTCTCTCTGTTGATGATTCTTCAGCTGAGAAAATCACTCTCTCTCTAGAAGCTATCCCTGCCACTCTGTTACAAGATATCTCTTCATTCGAATTTTCCTCCTTAGAACTTCTCGCTTCAAAATATCGATTTCTTGATCTCTCTTGGTGTATTTTCCAAATGACCCTCAAGCCCCTTCTTATATCTTTATGTTGGACAACCAATGGCCTAGATGAACTCCTAATTAAAGGCTCATATTGTTTTGACTTGATCTCTGGGTGGAATTTCCCAAAATGGTTTCTGGGTTCTTTGGAATGCATGTGCCCAAGCCTCCCTGCAAAATTTGAGGCCTAGAGGACATCTGATGCTACCCCAAATCAACACTCCTTCTTAGCGAGGAATGTGCTCTAGCAATATACTGTCGTTGTATACTACTCTGACCAAACCATTGAATTGTAGGTCTAGCATAGTTTTACAAAGCAGAACCACTGACCAACCCGATCCACCTATCAAACCAGTTTTTGAACTAGAACTAGAAAAGCCAAACTAGTCAAAATTCAATGAACTAGTCTTTAAAAAAATACATGAAATAATTAATTTTTTAAGAACAAAATATTTTTAAGATTTAAAACCATGATTCCAAATCATTACAGTCAAAATATGCAAAGTTTGCTTATCTATATAGCATGTAAGAGTGAATATATCAAAATGGCACCAAGTGCAATACATATCAGCAACAAAATACATAATCATTGAGGTTCTAAATGGACTCTAGAGTCCGAAAACAATGCTACAAGCTATGGGGTCATTGGACTACTACAAGTCTCCATATCAATGATCAACTTGATCACTCCTCATCATGATCAAACTCATCACCGATACTAGCAAGGGATCATCAACAAGAGCTACATGAACATCATCATGCTCAGAGTTTGAGGAATCATACTCCTTCGCAACCTCAGTAGTAGTAATAGCAAAAGAATAGACCTAATGGAAGCATTGTTGATTTTTTGTAGCATCCAGAGGTATTCCTGCATGCCAAAAAAGAGGCCTCCCAAGGCGACCAAGGAAAATAATGAAAACAAAATTATTATTTTTGGACTTAATGTAGGCCCCAACTATCAAGTCATCCCCACAAATGAATGGGTGTGACCCTTGATCAAAGTCTACCCCATTTGACTAATATAAATACACATTAGACTCCTCCCATTTGACCAATTCAGACATCATCATTCTCTCTTTTGTTTTCATCCACACGTGTGAAGGAAAGAGAAGGAAATTTGAGGTTTGATCGAAATAAAGAAGCTACCATTTGATCAAGTTTGACCTGCTCTATTTTGATTGAGAATCTGTTGTGTTCGACCAAGATTTTGACTGAACTTGACCACAAAGAAACAAGAAAGTTTGACAACAGAAGAGGAAGTTTTGACCACAAATTTTTGGTTGCAGTCAACCATAGTCAACCACTATAATGTTCCCATTTTCTGGTTTCCCTTATGATGCAGTTAGAGTGGATTTCCAAGGTTGGTATCAATCAAGTCACAGGAGAGAGATTACATCATCAGTGGGCCTAGAGAATTTTGGAGGGCTTTTTTGGGGTTCGATGGGGTTCACTTACTATAAATCATCATCAAGGTCAGTTTCGGACAACTCGTTCTTGGTTCCATTGCATTCCAACGATTCTCATAAAACAAGGATATTATCAATGTATTTTAATTAAATACGCTAAAGGTGTCATATGGAAAGGATTATTTGGAAAAACACCTTATTGTAATAGCTCATTGGAACCAGAAAGAAGACATCTACAGGATGGGATAATAAGAAGTGACTTCCAGTGGACGGAGAGACAATAGAGGGAAATTTACCATTTTTCAGGATTAAAAGTGACTTAAATAAAATAAAGTAAAAAGTCTGTTAAATAAAATGAAATAAAAAGTCGCTTAAATAAAATATAAAGGAGAAGCTTCTAGAGTGGAAATAAAATGATAAAATAAAAGTTCTTCTAGGACACTGGAGAGAGATCCATCCAATCTTTAAAAGGAGGGCGAGCAAGTCATTGGGCAATATTGGGAATTTGTAGCATTTCTATTGGAGAGGTCTGGGGAACGTGGTTCTCAACTTCAAAGAGCTCTAGGACGTGTTGACCTCTACGTGTCAATGACCCATCACAGTACACCCCCTTTTTTCACAAAAGGGATGGCGCCTGATCGATGTGTTCCTGCCGTCCAGCTATCATCATCAGCTTGATTGTCATGCTAGAATGTAAACCCAGTTTGCATGTGTATAATGTAAATAATTTCAGCAGATCTGTATCGTATATGTAATCACCTAGGTAAACCTACTTTTTTGGTAACAATCTACATTCCGGGAGGTTTTTTGTCTCATTGATCCATTCTCAGATGGTCGACAGAGTTTTCCTTCAGCCTTACCCCAAAGCCGGAATGAATTTTGTCACTAGGATCTTAGGCGAGTCCTAGTGTTATAGATTGAGTCAGTGTAAAAGTGGTTTGGAAATAATCCTAACTATTTGGTTAGGTTATTTTATTACAAATTGCTTGATCTCCTAGATTATATTTGTGTCGCAGAACTAGGTAGTCTGTGAGGGTCTTTTGGGTTTTCCCCCTTGAGATGTAAAAAATGTAAAAATCATGATGTAAAGTGTCTTGAGGGTTAGAAAAATAATTTATCCCCTCACAGGTCCTAGGTCATAGGTAAATTTAAATTTTCCAGAGGTAAAATTCCTAGATCCTTTAAAAAATTAAATCTTAACAGGTCCAGGGACTAAGGTTAATTCATTATTTTGCTAAATTTTATGCCTTGGGTCCCTGGGGTTAACTCAAAGTCAAAATTTTGAGAAAATAAATGCAAAATTTTAATTTTTGAATTTATTAAAATGCATTTAATTGAAAAATTCGAAATTTCCTCAATATTTAAAATTTCAACAGATGAGATTAAAAGAAATTTTGATCCTCATCAATGGTCGAGATCACTTTGACAAGGATCACTCGAACTAGCCGTTGGAGGATTTATCTTTAAATAGGAGGTCATTAGTCAGTCAAGATCATCCGATCTATTGATCGTGTCCTAAGCGAAAAGCTCTCTTGTAATCCTTTTCTGAGCAATAAAGAAAGACTTTGGGGTTAATTTCTGCTGGTGTTACTCTTCATGGAAATGCTGTAAAATGTATTATTTTCATGCATAATTTCCTTTTTGCCATTAATAATAGCTTCTGAAGAGCGATTTGAGTACAGGTATCTTGCTCAGTCGCTGGGGTTTGAATGATAATTTAAGTTTTGAATATAATAGCAGGTATCTCTATTATATCTTAATTTTATTATTGTTTTCTCGCTCTATGTTGACAACTAAATTGAGTTTTGCAGAAAAATCATTGATTATTAGATCACCGGGCATTCGAGGAAGTTCTTGGCTGAACCAGCCAACTCCCAATCCGTGTTTTCTAAAGAGCCCACTTTGAATTTGATCCTAGGCTTATCATAAGATATTTTTATGGGTGATGCATGAGGGTTTTGAGCTCAGTACCTCTTTTAAAAATTAAAAGAACTTAATTTATTTTGCTAAATCATTAGATCTGACTGTTGAGAGCCTTAGATCAACAGCCAGATCTGGGAACGGAGTCAGACACACTCTCCCTAGATCTGATAGATCTGTCATTTATGTACATAGATCTGTAAAATTTTAGTTTTCTAACTCAGGTGTTTTTTGGGTCATTGTATATATCGTTTGGGTGTTTTCCTATAGCTGCAGATCTGAAGTTGAAAGCTATGCAGAGTCCAAATCTAGGCTTTGGAGGGTAAGATCTGGATCTCAGGAGGTCCATCAGCATCATTTTTTGCAACGAATTTATTTATTTCCAAATCTGGAAAATTTAGTGAGGGTTTCATCAGGCAATCTGAAACAGAAGGATTTAAAATTTTAATTAAGATTCCTGAAAATTGTTTTTTAAGGGGTTTCCGGACCACCATTAAGCTGATTTGTTCTTTGTTTCGCTGACGGGTTTTTCTGGGGGTTTACTGTGCAATTTCGATTTTTTTTAAAAACCTTTATGTTGCAGCATTCCCGCAGTCATTTCTAGCGTGGCCTCTTCCTGCAAAAAAACTGTGTTTTTTTTAAACCCTCGCAAGTTGCTTCTTCATAAATCTGAATCTGCCATACCCTCTGCTTTTGATCCCTTACCCTCCTCTGTCTCCATTCATCTCCACAATGTCTATCCACAAGGAACCCGCACTTTTCTATCTCCACAGCCACAGTCTTTCCCTATGTCTCAACCCCTCGTAGCTTTCAAAAGACTCCATTTGCCCCTCTGTCCAAACCCTAACTTGCAACAGAAAAACCCCACCTACGGATCCCTCTCTTCATCTGCGTATGCATTTGCTCCTCCGTCCCTGCTCATCGATCTCCTCAGCCCTCAGTAAACCCTCAAACGCAGTATTTATTTGTTGTTTTACGCTACGTCCTTCTAACTCGCAGATCACCTCCCATGGCTCCCTCCTGCGCCTTCTGCTCCTTTCGCCTTTCGATCCCCTCTTCGCTACCTACTCTCAAGCTATCTCTCCACACTATCCATCGAGTTTCAAACCTAGATCCCTTCTCCTCATTGTTGCACTCTCTTTTATCGTTGTGCATTCCGCTGCCTTCAACGCTCTTTCCTCCATTACATCGACCTCCACTCCACCATCAGGCTCACTTGCACACTCAAAACATTCGATTTTATTTTTTAACTTTGTGTGTGCATTTAGGTTTGTTCGGTTAGTTTGATTTGTTATGTATGCACTATGGTTAGTTTAACATATTTTGGAATTCGATTTCATTTTTATTTTTATTTTTAAATTTTTTTTTCTTTTTTCACTTTTTATTTTTCTAAATTTTTTATTTTCATTCAAAAAAAAACATTAAGAAATTTAAAGCATTTAGAAAATCATAGAAAATCTAAAAATTTCTAAAAATCCTAAACATTAAAAAAAATTCTAAAAATCCTAAACATTAAAAAATTTAAATCTAAAAAATATAAAATTTCAAAAGTTTAAAAAAACATCTAAAGTATTTAAAATCCAAAAACATTTAAAAAAATATAAAATTAAAAAACTTCAAATCCTAAATCTAAATTTGGTGACTAAGGATTTAAAATAAAATTCAAGTTTTTTTTTAATTAAACTCTAGAATTTTTAATGTGGCCTATCGCCCATTAAAAATTTTGATTTTTTAAACCTTCAATTAAATTGAAAACCTAAGGAATAATTAAAAAAATTTAACCTAAAGTTCGTTAGTGTCATTTGGTCATTAAATGCAATTTTTATGATTTTCCTATGGTCAAGGTGCAATAAACATTTTTAATCATATTTGGTTGTTGAAGAAAATTTATTAAATCTAGATTTGGGCAGTCAGCGAAAATAATTTTAAATCTAGAATTTCTTGCATATGGATTATTTATGATTGTCGTTTTTCATCGTTCTAGATAACTTGTTAATTCAAATATTGAAGCCACTAGTCTATAATTGTTTCTATCTTGTGGTCGTGTCTTGTTTACATTGGCGTTTAATCTATCAATCTGATTTAATCGTTTAGATTCATCAAGTTGTCCATCATCAAAATCTCCTAGAGTCTGTTTTTTACAGGTTATCTTCATCCATTTACCTAAGGACTACTCCCCTTGACTTGCCTAGGAAAGAGTCTAAACAGAGTGAGTAAATATCAAGAGTGACAGCTCTTACTCTGAGCGTTGTCGCGTTGCCTAGACACTTTGCATGACAAGAAGACGAAAATCCTATTGATTTCTGGTAACATCAGATGTGCTCTAAGACTCAAAATTTGTAGGGAGGCTAGGACAGATGTATTCCAGAATACCAAGAAATCGTTTTGGGAAATTCCACCCAGAGAAGGTTTTATTAAAATAATTAATTATTTTTAATGGATGCCTAAGTCTAAACTTAGGAAATTAAAATAATTAAAGGGTATTAATTAAACTGAGGGTGAAACTTCTAAAAGAAGATGAGGATCAAGCCAAAATGATCTGAGCCATTGATTAGAATCTAATCTAGGTCGTTGGTTACTCAACGAGAAGATCATAAGAAGAGAATTGATGAGCATTTCGAAAACACATCGAGTGAGAGATCAAGAGATTGATTTTTGAAGAGAGCATCGCAGCAGTTGTCAGAGAAGTGATCGAGGTGATTTCTTGCAATGAGGGGCAGGGATAGATTCTGAAGGAAGTTTTCCTGATCCGAAGAGTACAAGGCATAGAGAGCAGAAAGACATCCAGACAGGCTGACGCAAGGCCACGTAGAGCTACGTTGTGGCAGCACAAAGCTTCAGAGGGAGTCCAAAATTCTGCTAAGGAATAATCGAGATCAAGTGTCAGAGTCGAGGTGTGAGACCGGGAGGTCAAAGTGCCAAAGTTTCCAGCCAATAAAGGATCAAGAGGAGGTGCAACGTAATCCAAACAACAGTGACGCAGTGACTGCGTGGGTGTGACGTAGTACTATGTAGAGGCAGCACAAAGGCTCATCTCTAGCGCAAATCAGAGCCAAATCTTCCAGTGGTAGGGTGAGATCATCTCACTACCTTTTTGCCCATTTAGATCTCCGTAGAGGATTTCCAGTTGAGCATCCAAAGAATTGTATTTAGAAAACTATTGCTTAATAATATAAACCCTCAGCTGCTACACCGGTTTTCCCGCATTGGGTTTTTCTGGACACATTTGTCCAAAAACAACGGTATCCATTGTGTGTTGTGTATTTCTTCTTGCTTAATTCCTGTTTCCACATATAATTTAATGAGTGAAAGTTGCAGTGTATTGGTTTCAATATTCATCATAGAACACAGTAAATAATCTGTTCAGTTATTTAATAAATAGAAGAAACTTAATCAGTTGTTGCAATAGAAATTTGGGTCACCAGATTTTCACATGGTATCAGAGCAACCTAGGTGAAGTAAGAGAGCAGAACAAAAAAGCCAAGTGTTGAAGAGGAGGGAGATAGATGTGTTGCATAGCCAACAAATTGAATCCCTAAAGGGATTACACAGTCCAGGCCAGGAGGGCAAGATTCTTGAGGAAAATCTCTCTGAGTGAGTTGATAGAGAGGTAAGATTTCTAGATCAAGATTTGTTGGTGGCAAAGGGAGAAGCGCAGTAGCAGATCGAGTGCAAAGTAGTCTTCAAGCGGGACACAGTTTTCTATAGCAGTTGTTGGGGCAGAAAAACATCAAAAGGAGGGAGACACTATTTGAGGGAATTTCTTCCTCAGAGAATTCCTAGCCAAGGAATTCGATTTCTCATTTGCTGAGCAACAGTAGAGAGGAGCTGACCTACTAACTCCAGCCAGGAGTGCATAGGCCAACCTAACTACAACGCAGAGGAGAGAGGAGGCAATTCGACATTTTGTTGGTAGAGATGGCAGCTAACAGGCTGAGAGATCAAGATCAGTTGGATGGAACATCCAACTATGTGATCTGGAAGGCTATGATCTCATGCCTTTTAGATGAGCATGATCTCAAGATGTATGTCGATAGTGTGGTAGTTGTCCCCGTTGATGCAGATCCACTCAAGAAGTACAAAGTTGAGATGGCGAAGGCCAAGCGGTTGATCCTCAATGGAGTGAGGGAATACATTGTATGTCACATTGTTGGCAAAGGGACAGCCAAAGAGGTGTGGGATACCTTGGCTACGCTATATCAAGGATCTTCAGAGCAACGAAAGATGTACTTGGAGGAGAAGCTGAGATCAGCAAGGATGGAGAAAGGGGAACGCATTGATCCATTCCTATCAAAGATTCAGGAAGTCCGAGATCAGTTGGCAGTTGTAGGATCAACACCCCAGCCTACAGAGATGGTGAGGTTGGCCCTGAATTCAGTTTCAGAAGAATGGCAAGTGTTTGTCTAAACTCTCCTGAGCAGAGAGAGATTGTCGGATTGGGAGGGAATGTGGCCGCTCTTTAGCAAGAAGAGATGAGGCGAGACTTAGTCAAGTGCAAACTTGATGGCAATAGCAACAGTGGGACAAACCCAAGGAGGAGGAAGAGAATGTAGCCCTTGCATCAAAGGGGCAGTAGGAGCAGCAGAAGAAGAAGAAAGATGTCTCAAAGATCAAATGTTTTCGATGTGGTGAATTTGGTCACTACGCTACAAAGTGTCCTCTCAAGAAGAAGGACAAGGACGAGAAACATGATCCGCAGGCTACAACTGCAAAGATCAAGCAGGAGTTTGTCATGATTGCATAGATACCTCTAGGAGAGAGGTGGAGTGATCTAGTATTGTAGTTCGAAAGAACTGCAAATGGGCAGGATCCTTGAGGAGTCCACTGCTTGGATCAATACCTTGCTACAGGAGCCCATATCAGTGGTAGGATGGACCAGGGTCGATGCAAAGGAGTGTCGGAGTGACAGCTGCAATGGCTAGGAGTGCCAGAATCTAAGTAGCACAGAGCTAGTATTCACATTAGTGCATTTGGCACAGAGCAGAGTCAGCAGCAGCGCAGTGGTTTCAGTGACAACGCCGAGACTAGCAGTAGTCAGAACCCCAGCAGCAGACACATCACCTTCAACATCTTTGGTTCAGTATTTTGGATGTCTTTCCGTTGTTGTTGCAGCAGCAACAATTGGAGAGGGTTGTAGTGTAAATGTGGAGTTGACAGTGGCAAGGTCAGCAACAACACAGATGCAGCATTTGCGCAGTAGTTGGTGGGCAGTGATGTCAGACATTAGTAGTGCAGAGAGAGATGTTACAAAGTCAGGGTGATACTTCAGCAAGTTGCATTACTAGAGCACATTCCTCGCTAAGAGGGAGTGTTGATTTCTGGTAGCATCGAATGTGACTTGAGATTCAAAATTTGCAGGGAGGCTAGGACACATGTATTCCAGAATAACCAGAAATCGTTTTGGGAAATTCCACCCGGAGAAGGTTTTATGAAAATAATTAATTATTTTTAATGGATGCCTAAGTCTAAACATAGGAAATTAAAATAATTAATGGGTATTAATTAAACTGAAGGTCAAACTTCTAAAAGAAGACGAGGATCAAGCCAAAATGTATTGGAATAAAAGAAATGTTAGAAACTGGGACAATACTGAGAGGTGGTGAGTTAGTATTGTAGGAATTTTAAAAGTTTTCTTTCACTTGTAAAAGATACTAGGACACCAATGACTACTTCAACAACAATTCATATCAACATCAAAAGAATGAATATAAGAAGCACAAAATATCACACATGGACTCTTCAAACTTTTCTTCAATTTACTTCGCAATGGCAAGCTTCTACTTATTGTTACAAAATTCTCTAGATACAACTAGAAGGAAGCTACTACTACCTGATTTATCAGCTATAATTAAAAGGAGCTACAACCCCTAGTTTATTAGCTACCACTAAAAGAAGCTCCAAACCCTAACTTTTACCAGCAACTACAGGAAGGAGCCATAGTTATCAGAACTGGACCAGTCATTGAACCGGTAGACCCCCCAGACCGGGAACTGGTCAGAACCGTACAAAAACTGGTAAAAAAAACATACCAAAAAACCAATCAACCATAAACACATAAAACATTTAAAATTTAAACAAAAACATATATATTCATGTGCATCCATATGAATCCAAACCATTTATACACAAATAAGAAAAATGCCGCATTTATATAGCATGTAAGGGTGCACATAACCAAAATAGCACCGAGTGCAATCCATATCTAAATCGAAAATACATCAACAAACAAGCTCCACATGGCCTCTTGCATCCAAAGAAAAAGCATGATACAACAAATACCTACATATCATCAAAATCATTTGCTATGTTGGGATCTTCGTCATCAATATCACCCTCTAAGCATTAAAATAAGATAGAAAAATCATAGCATGTCAAGTCAATTTTGTTTGAGTGATGGGTATTTTTTTTTAGTATGCTCATGATAGAAGAGTTCGGCAACCAATGCCACTAACATCAAGGTACATAGAGGGCTTGGTGCTCTTGATTAAATACTAGTTCCATACCGTCATACATAAGAAAATCCAATGTAGCGTTGTAATCCCCCCAATCCTAAACTTCTGGAAAATTGTTAAGTTTGCTAGATTTTGAGTGAGATCTAAAATTCGACTTTATCCATATGAAATCCAATGAGGTCAAAACCACTCTCAAACATCCAAGTCATTTACCATGAAATGCATAGCAATAGTAAGGCCATATGCTTGAATACTAGACACTTATTGTAGAAATTTCTCATTTCCCACCCCAGTTTTCAGTTTCACCTTATATCTCCCATATAGTTAAATGCCCTTTCCCATATCCATACATTCAACAACTGAAAAAATAATTTTTTGCTAAAAACACAAATTCTGGAAATTTTACAGAATGTTGGAAAATGCAGAAATAAAAAATCAGCAGGTACAAACAATGATTTAACACATTTGAACATAGTGATTTTTTGTCAATGTGACCCTGGAAAAACTCCCTACAACTCTTGGGGAAAACCAGTTCGAGAGCTCTTCTTTATTTCTGAAAATGCATTTTTTACAGTGAGAAATATTCAGCAAAAAATCAGCAAGCAAATTTACAACTTATCTCTTTTCCCGTGCCTCACAGCAAACTGCAAATTACAGCAAACGGGACAGCAATAAATGCGGTACAACCTCCTCGATTTTTGTGCCCACTTTCAGCCTTAAATGTTGTTGTACGGCTTGCATTAAATGCGTTGTACGGGCTGCAATAAATGAGTTGTACAAACCTCAATTTGCGTGCAGAAAAAAATAGCAAACTGCTCCTCGATTTCTGTGCAAACCAGTCCTCGATTTCTGTGCAAACCAGTTGTACGGATTTCTAGAAAATCGTGCCAAAATCAGCCTTTCACTGTGTGTTGAATCAGTGGTACAAATTTGTTCAACTGCTACCTTGGAATGTGTGCCAAGCTGCTGTCTCCTTCTCCTCCTTGTCCAGAAATCTCCCTTGCTCTCTTGCTCTCCTTCTCTCAATCTGCTCATGAAAGAATGAATGACCTCTTGCCTCCTTTTCCTCCTTTAATCTAATCTTAACTGACTTTTGGGTAACCTCTAAATCCAATGGCTGAAATAAATTGAGATCTAGGGCTGAGATTAAATGTTCATTTAAATCTCACTTTTTGTTTTTTAACTCACCCCACTTTAATAAAGACCCACTTAGTCATTTATTTCCAAAGTCACTTTTCCTTTCTAATTTTACATTAACTTTATTAAAGTCACTTTAAAATTAGAGTTTAGTAACTTTATCACTTAAAGTCACTTTTAAATTAAATTTAACTTTATAAAAAATTATAGAGTTACTTTAGGAGAAAAATTAAATTCTTTTGAACACTTTTCCCTAGGCCAAAGATCAAAGCCTTAGGGAACCACCTGTCCTCCGGTACCAAATTTCAACACTTATTCTGGGCTAGTGCCCAACTAAGACAAGCATTAAAAGAAAAAAAGTAAATCAGGCCCCACGTTCTACATCATTTTACCATACCAAACCGGATAAAAACAGTTAAAGTCACCAATTCGAATTGGTGTTTGCCTCAAAACAGTCGAACCGTTCTAAACCGGTCGGTCTGGTTCAGTCCTTATAACATTGGAAGGACCTACAACCCCTGATCTGCAAACTATCACTTCCCTGACCTCAATGATTCATCTTTCATACCATTTTCAAACTCAAATCATGAAGACCACTTCCTTACATAAACAAATAAATTTTTCACTTCAAACACTCACCACAAAACACCTTAAACAATCTTTGATTACTGCTAGTGCTCAATCCACCAGTATTTACCAACACAGCTAACACACCTCACAATCTTGCTTAATCATTTCTGCTTATAAAGAATTTTGGACTCATATTTTTAGTCATTTAACTTTAGTCATCTTGTAATTTTATGCATGCATGAATCTTTATTTTTACCTTTGTCCTGCTTCCAAAATGTTTTCTGAATGTACTCATCAAGTCTTCAATCACTGCTTACCTGTCTCTGCAAGAAATTTTGAGTTTAAACTTTAAACCACTCAATTTGCTATTATGGAATTTTTATCAGGCTTTAATAGAGCTTTTCTAAATTTATCGCTTTGCCAAATTTAGCTAACATGCTAACTTCTTCAAATTTGTCCATGCCACTATATTTGTTGCCAACTCATCCATGCATTCCATATATCACTTTTAGCATTGCTAGTTGGTGGATTAAAGACCCAAATATAGCAAAGTTTGCGCTACTGACCGTTTCATGCTAAACATTTAGAAGAGGCCAAAGCACTTTTAAACTGCCACATCTAACTTTTTTGGGCCCATTGCTCTTTAGCCCTTAGGGCTTTATTTAACACTGCAAACAGCGTTGCGCCTTTGGTCACAATGTCGCAAGCAAACAAGTATTGGTGCCAGCTTTAGCCCTCGACCTTTATTTCCCAACGCGACTTTAGAAATACCTCCGAAGTCGCCCTTCCAAGATTACATGTCATATGGTCTACCGCTCTCTTCTTGCACCATTTCGTTGGCTCCACCTTCTCATGCCACATTTTTCCAACGCTAAGTCAACCTGGAGGTACCCGTATTCCGCTCTTTATGTTACCTTCTTGCGTGGCGCCTCCGAGATGACATGTCTCGAGCATTTTATTATTGGTTATGCGGCTCCAATTATGACTACCATTGTTTCCCAAATCCCAATCATCCTGGATGTCTCCGCTTGTGCTACCTTTGAAACCTTCAACGGTCCCAAGACCGGGATGATGTGCCTCTCTGGGACCACTGCTATGTTCTTGGACCAATCACGTACCGACCAGGATGACCTGTCCTTTTGTATTTTTTGGCACCTTGTCCTGGAGCCTAGTCAGCCAAGAGAGACCTCACATGTGCATTTTTTAATCCTCTAGGGTTGTCATTCCGAGATGACGTCATGTTTGCATCACTATCGACACGTGGTGCCTTCTGAGTGATGACACGTGTCACCCGAATTTGGTCCACTTGACCACTTGAAAATGCCAAAAATACATTCCACATGTTATGTTGATTTGGGGTAGCATCGGATGTTCTCTAGCTGTGAAAATTGGTGGAGAGGCTAAGGCACATGAGATCTCCAATACCCAAAAATAGTTTGGACAAATTCTAAACAGTATGGGAGATATTAAAATAATTAATATTTTTAATGGAGTCCCTAAGTCTAAACTTAGGGAAAATAAAATATTAATGTGTATTAATATAAAACTATGTTAGAAGGGTCCAAAAGTCATATCAAGCCAGAGATAATCTTAGTCGTTGATTAGGGACTTAATCTCGGCCGTTGATTTGTCAACGAGAAAAGTATATAAGGAGGCTTGAGGGTCACTTGGAGAATACACCAAAGTGATCAGTCATTCTATTCTCTAGAGCGCGATTTGCTAAGAGAGATAGAATCAATGATCAGCAACGAGAGGTAGTGAATACAGAAGCAGAGAGGCATAGAGACAGTACCGGGAGGATCAGCGTAGAAGTCGGGAGAGAGGGACGTAGAGCCAGTTAGAGGCCATACAGAGCCAGCTAGGGCCCATGCAAAGGCAGCCAAGAGCTGCGCAATGGCTCAGAGAGGTAGCGTCGGTGATGCAGAGGCTCTAGAAGCTGACGCAGTGCCTCCAGAGGTTGACATAGGGGTTATTGGGCTGACACAGGAAGGAAGGGCTGACGCAGTCCCTAGAGGCAGACGCTGGGGTTTTCGTGGGGCAGATTGGAGCTGGGAGCTGTCGGAGTGTTCATCCGAGGTTTCAGCCAGAATATTTGCTTCCGAGTAGAGAGGTACTACTACCGAGATTATTCTCTATTCGGTGAGCCGGTTTTGGCACCCAGATTGTATTCAGAAACTGTATAATAATAAAACCCTCAAGTAGCTACACCGGTTTTCCCGCATTGGGTTTTTCCGGGGACATTGGTCCAAAAACAACGTTGTCACTTATGTGCTTGTTTTGTTTCCTTCAATTGATGATCTGTAATTTGTTGAGCATGTACTTGTATTTATTTCCAATATCTACATGGTAAATAACTTGTTAATTAATAGAACAAGCAAGTAGGAATAAATCAGTAAAGTACATGAATGGTTTCTAATGGGTTAGACTTAGAAATTCCAACATGGTATCAAAGCATGGTTGCAGATCACAGGAGAACTGAGGACATCATCCGAGCAGAGCAGCAGCAGCAAAAAACAGATGTCCCAAGTGACAAAAGTTGTTCCTGACAGAGAAGCAGCAAGGAAGGGGTGACGCAGTGCCTGCGTCATCAAGTTTGAGCCGGGAAGATCAGCGCAGTGGTAGAGGGGAGCAGACTCGACCTACACAGTGCCCGGTCATCTTTCTCAGTCAGGAAGGAATGATGCCCATGGCCAGGAGGTGCGAATTTTGCTAGTGTCGGAATTGCGCAGAGCATAGAAGCTCTAACCTTTAGTTTGTTGGGGCTTAGAAGGTTGTGGGTAAGTCGCAGAGTGAAATTGGTGGGGTACTGTAGTCAAAACAGTACCTAACAGGGCAAGACCAAGGAGGAGGGAGTTGCTACCAAGGATTTCTAGCCAAGAAATCCGGATCAATGAGGATCGGAGTGGGGGCATCTCGACATTGGCAGATAGGTTTCTAGGAGGGAAATTGAGGCTCAGAGGGAGTCACACCGAGAACTTCCAGAAGGGAAGTAGAGGAGTAGCGAGATGGCAGTGAACGGGGTAAGAGACTAGGACAGGCTAGAAGGAGCATCAAACTTCGTAGTCTGGAAGGCCAGAATCTTATCCATTCTAGACAAGAATCGTGTCAAGCACTTCGCCTTGAGAACGATAGCGATCCCAGTTGACCCAGCTGATAACGACAAGTACGAAGAGGCAATGGCGAAGGCCAAGAGCATCATTCTTGACAGGGTCAAGGACCATATAGTACCACATATTGTCGAAAAGGGCACAGCAAATGAGATGTGGGAGGCCCTAAATAAATTGTACTAGCATACTTCTGTGCAGAGAAGGATGTTACTAGAAAATCAATTGCAGTCATACGAGATGCAGAAGGGAGAACAGATCGACATCTTCCTCGGACGATTCAAGGAGATCTAGGATTAGCTAACTTCCATAGGGGCCACACTGGATCAAGAATTGATGGTGAGAACAACCTTGAATGCAGTCTCTGAAGACTAGGAGGTGTTTGTCCAAAGCATTACTCAGTAGGGCGACCCTTCCAAATTGGGAGAAAATGTGGGCGGCTCTTCGCCAAGAAGAGATCAGAAGGCAAAGCAAGGCGAGAAGCAGCAGCAAGGGGATCAGAATCAAGGAGAAGGGGGTGGATGCTGCCTTAGCATCTGAGGGAAAGCAAGAGAAACAGAAGGAGAAGGACCTCTCCAAAGTCAAATGCTTCCACTGTGGAGAACTGGGTCATTATGCGACCCAGTGTCAAAGAAGAAGAGCAAGGGAGAGGCCTCCGAGACCAAGGTTGTGCCAGCCAGGGCAGAGAAGGAATTGGAGACAGACAATGATTGTGCCACGAGTGCACGCACACCACTTGAGCAAAAGTGGGGAGACATCGAGTTGTAGTCAGATGAACTATAGGCTATGAGGCACAGGATCCTGAAGGTACCCAGCCTTTTGGATTAGACCTTGCTACGGAAGCCCTGAAGAGGAGTAGCAGTACTAGCGAATGTCAGTAGAGACGGATGCGGATGGAGCGACAGAGGGAGCTACAGTGCAGAATTCCCATGACAGCGTGAGGCAGTAGTGCAAGAAGCACGGGAGTGTTGCACCAGTGCAAGATGGCATAGAGAGGTGTGCAACAGTGCGAGATGCATGGAATAGTTGCAGCAGCGCAGAGGTCAGAGAGGGAGCACTTGTCAGTGACAGAGGGAGCTTCAACATCAGGAGTGTTTCTAGCCTAACGAAGATGTCAGGGAAGTCAGGTATTGGATAGCAAGGATCAGCCCAACACATTGATGATTGGGGACATTTCCGGGAGGATTTACAAGCAGTTTCCAGCAAGTCGAGTTTTGCAATTGTAGCTGAAGTTGGGCTCCAAGGGGGTCGAATTTCAAAAATTTAAACCAGCCAAAATCCTTCATGGGTTTTTCTGGGTTTAGTCCAAGGAGTCCGGGGTTAAAAGCACATAATTTTCTGGGCAGTAAAAGTACATCTTTCAGCCATTCGAACTTCAGCAGAAAGGTAGTTTCCTGGGGCAGTGCAGTGCAGATTGGTGCAGCAGCTGGACAGCCTTCAGTTCAACCTTTTTCTCACCTGGGTTTGGTCATGCTTGTCCATTGAGACAAGCCCCGGTGCACTATCTTTTCATCTATTGTATTTGACCTCCAGAAAAATAATAAAATGACTCAGCAGTTCCATATTTGCAGCTTTTTTGTGAATGTTTAATGAGTATTTCGTTTTTAGAAATTGTTGCACAGAATTTTGCTTTATATCACTTGTATTTCCTATTTAGGATCATTACAGATGTGATACAATCGGGTTAATTCAGTTCTATTTAATTTCCCAGCTAGGTGTTACTCATACATTCTAACTACCTCATTTATAATATTTAATTGACTTATCTCTATCTCTTTATCAATCACTTATACTAACGTGACTTTACATTAGTGTATAATATATATAGTAACGACAAGAAAACATAAAATGAAAACTTTTCCTTAAGCAGTTGCACTCCTCCACGGTTCCAAAATCATCACCCTTGTAAGGGTGCAATTCCAGAATTCTCTAAATTTCCAAGCTCGCAAAGTCCTCAAATTCCCAAACTCCCAAATTCTTTGAATTTGTGAGTTCCCGGACTCTTGGATTTCCATATCTCGAGTCAACACCTGAATTGCTAAATTACTTGGACAGCATTTCAATTTGAGTTAAACTTTTTTGGAGTCTACCCTATCTTGGAGACTCACCCACTCCAAGAAAGTATTCAGAATCAGTGTTTTAATCATCATTTATGCTGTCCTTTGTTTCATTGGAATAATCATTTTGTTTCATTGTCGGGACGGTTTCTATATAACGACTTTCGAAAATAAAAAAATTCTCTTTTGCCAATGTTGATGACGAAGGAAAGAGTTCTCTATGTTTTGGGCAAGAAATAAATGTTTGTCCAAATTAAATAAACAGCTTTTTCATATATCATAAAAATCTTGAACAAAAGGTAGCTACCTCATGCTCATCTCTCTGTCTTTCCTGCAAAACAGCTTTTGCCTCTTCACTGATATTACATATAATGCTAAGAGTGTTGATGTTCCCCTCTTTGACCACAACTCACAAGCAACATCAGGCTTGTCTTTCTGAAATAGATTCTTACTACCTCTGAATTACTACTAGAATACCATGAAATTTGTATCCTGAATTTGTTGATCACAGTGTGTATGGAGCCACTAGTACGTTGTTGACCATCTGATAATGTGGTTAAACACTCATCTCATTCCTAAGAAACTCAGATGGTTTCATTACAAACAGTGACGTCAAAGGATATTTCCAAATACAAATATAGCCTAATATTTGATGTCCATTTCTCTGTTTCCTTTGTCATCTACCAAACACTGTTCCTTTTAAATACTTGGCAAAATTGCCCAGTTATTTCAACACCCAAGGAAAAATCAAGTCATGATTTGTCTCTATCTTCTGTCGACTGGTATTTTCTACTCTTTTTTGCATCTACATATAGAGTTAACTATGACAGACAATCTCTTGCTTTGTTTCCCATAGACATGCTCCATCCACAAAATACAAATGGAAAGATTTGATATGTGAGTTGTCTCTACCTCTTCTTTTGTTACACAGTGGTCATTGGTTTGGGTATGTGTGTTATTGCCACAAAATATATTATGTAACATGTCGAAAACTCTACAAAATATTATACTCGTACAACTTTAAATATAATTGACTTTACTTTTGCTCAAATATTCACTATAGGAATTTTAATTATATTTTTGTTCTTAATTTAATTTGTAAAGAAACTTTTACACTTCTCTCTTCAATTCTCATGTAGAATTCAATAAGATTCCCCCTCCTAAACGTTCTACATCTCTATTCTTCTTAGCTCAAGGATTTTGCATCTACTCCTCCTTGATCATTTCATTGCAGATTCAAAGCAACATTACAGCTCTAATACCATGTAATTTTTAGCATCCAAGAAAGATGAGAGAGACATAAAAACCAACCCACGTAAATTTTTGCTCATTACATTGGACTCAACTGATAAAATGGGGTTAATCCCCTTTCATTTCATTTGGTAGGTACAAGTGCTTATATACAACCTAACTACCTCTTTTAATAATATTAAATTATCTCTATCACTTTATTAGTCGCTTGTATTGACATGACTATTGCATTAGATTGTATCTATTATTCAAGCACTACACTCCAACATGGGACTCTACCAGCTGCAAGAGTCAACAGGGATCAAGAGGTTATTAGTGTTAACTTATAAATTTAGTAATAAAATGTAATCTTAGGACAAATTTTATCAGATCTGATGCCAAGGCTGTAATAAAGGATAAAAATGGAACAAGGCTTCCCTGCCTATAAGCATATATATTCACTGAATGTTATTATTAAAGCGAATGTTGACTCTATCTGCATATCTTCCAAGCTGTTTTTGAATATTTCAAACAATAACGAAAACAAAAGGCATCTTAGAATTGATCAAAAAAGAACTTTAAGGTAATTCATTTGGAGTGCAACCAAAGAATAAACAGAGAGAGTTGGATAAAAATACTCATTAAAACTAATTGAGACAGTACAAAATAATCAAAATCGAAGATCAAACTAGTTCACCTGTTGAAAGGGGACTTTAAGGTCTGCCTCAGCAGTTGATGGTCGTGGTGGCAAACGCATTAAAGAACGACTCTCCTCCAGAAAGCACTGCAAAGTATTCAACTTGTTAGAACATATTTACTATTCAATTACAATTTTAATAAATAGCATGGCCATACTTAATGTAATTAGCACAATTTCCAATTAAAAGTATTTTACAAATCCATTAGGATGGCTATTAGTATTAACATTATAGACAATGAAATAAAAAGTAAGATATCGAAAAGTAATTCAACACTCAAAAAATATGCCTACATTGAGCTAAACCATTATTTTAACCATCTAAGTGTAATATACCCATTTATATTTTTGCCTAAATTTCTCGAAAAATTGCTTAAAATTTTCACCATAAATTTCTCAAAGCAATTGCAGAACAGACACAATCAAATTGCAGCAAAAATAAAATAGATTTGCAATGTGAGAAGTTAGAACCAAAAATGCTGCAAACTCATACGAAAAGAAAGCTTTATTTAATTATGGAATATGAGATTACATAGACATAGCTGACATGAATAAATTGGCCTCCAAAAACAATCTGCTTCAATGCTAATCGGCCTCCAAAAATAATATGCTTCAATGCTAATCGGGCTCCAAAAATTATTGCAGAATCCATAAAGCACCTGTGAATTCTGGATGAATTCACTAATGGGAGAGATGGGTTCTCACCCACTCTCACTAAATCACCCAAGGGTCTCCATTCTGGGGCTACTAAAGCATAGAATTAAATTCTCCAATCTACAACAAAGACAAATGCTCAAACCAAGATGTCCCAAATGATCTCCTCTATGTTGCACGAAACTTCTAGGAACCCGGCATTTCGGGTCGTACCCATACCTGACACTCCGAAACTTGGCCGAAACTCGGCCAAAACTCAAACATCATGTAATCATCTATGACAGTTAATATAGACTTTTTTCCTTCTAAATTGTCATCTATGGGTCTTATCCCTTTTTTGCTTGCAAGATAATGAGCTATTCACTTATTTATATATATATATATATATATAATATTTATATATATATATATATATATATATAACTTCACCTCCCAAAAATGGAAACATTGGCCCGAACATCATATATATAATATATATATATATATATATATATATATATATAATATGATGTTTCAGCCAATGTGACGTTTGGCCGACGTTTCCATTTCTATATATATAATATATATAGGACGTTTCGGTCGACATTTCCATTTATATATACATATAGATGACATTTCAGCCGATGTTTCCATTTTTGGGAGGTGACGTTTCTAAACGTACTCGTTTCGAAAACTACGAAACGTTTCGGCGTTTCGTGCAACTTAGGATCTCCTCCTCCTTTTAAAGGCCGAATAGATAGATCTCCAATCTTCAATAAGTATTTTATTTTATTTTTATTCTAGAAACTCCTCCTTGACTTTGTCTTAAGTGACTTTTTAATTTATTTAAGTCACTTTTGGCCTTTTCCCCCTAACTAATATTTTCCATTTTTAATTATCTAATTGAAGTCACTTGTAATCTGGGAAACTAGTAAATCGCCCACCATATTTTCTATGGCCATTATAAGTCACTTCTCAGCGTCTCATGTTGTAGATATTCTCCTTCTCTTTCCAACGAGTTATTACACTAAGATGTTCCATCAAATATTCCTCCCAGAATGCCACCTTAAGCGTAATAAAATAAGTTATGTTCATTAATAATCTTGTTTTACGAGAATTATCAGAAAGCAACAAAATCAAAACAAGTTGTGAGGAACTGCTCCTGATGATAAATTGCCAAGTGATTGTCGTTGGATCCCATAAAAATCCCTCAAAACCCATCCACCCATGATGATGTAATCCTGCTCCTGTGGCCTGACCATCACATAGCCTGGAAATCCATCCTAGCTCTACTATAGAGGAAACTGAAAATGGGGAGAATACGAGTCCTCCCACCCCAAGATTGCTTGCCCTCAAGCAATACACATCTATCCATCGAAGAGCCACCTGCATACTAATCGGAAAATGTCATACAAACCACTAAGTCACATCATGCCTCTATGCTAGATAAAAATGAATGGGTCCCTCGATACCTAGATCCCAAACAAGGCACTAACTCAATATACCATCAATGAATCCTCCTGTATCCAAAAACCACAAAGGCCACTCTATGAAAATTTCAAAATAGAAATCCAACAGCAGTGACTGATATTATTTCTTCTACTTATTAATTCAGAAATAAGTTATTCATTGTGTTTCTATGGCAAACATCGAAATAAATTCTACAGCAGTAGATGAAGGTTTCTTTATCAAGCTTCAAAAAAATCTCATGTACAAGACGCAACTAGCAAAATAGAAAATATATCTCTATGAGAGTTTTACTGACAACTTTCTCACACTCCTTGGCGAGATTCTGATCTGAGAGAAGATCTAATGCTCTCTCTGTCACTCACTGCGTCATCTTCTACGTAGGGACTGCGCAGTCCCAGCGTCTCAGTTTTTGCGTTGTCTCTTTGCGTCACAACGTATGAGTTGTCTCTTCTCTGCTCTGCTTCTTCTGCTCGTACCTCTCGACTGTTGTTGATACCCTCTCTCCTCCTCGCCTGCAACTCTCCCTCTGAATCGATTTCCTGTTGCCGAACTTCGACCAGTAAGGAAATCAATTTTACTCGAGTAACTAAGTATCTCCCTAGTGTGTTTTCTAAATGCCCATCGAAGTCCTCCTTATAATCCTCCAATTAAGTATTCAACGGCCCAGATTAGAATCTAATCAATGGCTCAGATCATATTGACTTGATCCTCATTTCTTCTAGAAGTTTCACCCACAGTTAGATTCATACCCTTTAATTATTTTAATAAAATTGTCTCCAAGTGGAATTTCCCAAAACGATTTTTGGGTATTGTGGAATACATGTGTCTAAGCCTCCCTGCAAAATTTGAGACTTAGAGCACATCCAATGCTACCAGAAATCAACATTGCCTCTTAGCGAGGAATGTACTCTAGCAATGCAACATGTCGAAGCATCACCCTATTCTGTAACATCTCCCTCTGTGATGTTGATGTCTGACATCATTGCTCACCAACTACTGCGCAAATGTTGCATTTGTATTGTTGCTAACCCTGCCATTGCCAACATTGCATCTATGTTGCAACTCCCTCTCATTTCGTGTTACTGTAACTGAGAAATCACCTGTTTTTGCTACTGAAACGGATTCTCTACCATACCCATTTGCTCTCTGAACTCAATGAACTTAGTTCTTCCTAGAGCCTTTCTGAATACGCCTTCTACCCGATCTCATGTGGGGACATACTGCAGTTGTACGACCCCACGTTGAACTCATTCTCTGATAAAGTGACATATGATATCAATATGTTTCGACTGATCATGAAAAACTGGATTCTCAGAGTTTAATACAACTCTGGTTATCACAGTAAATCCTAATCACATCCATCCTTTTTCTGAACAAACTCACAAGCAATTTTCTAAGCCATATAGTTTCACGCGTAGTTGTGCTTGCTACCATATATTCAGCTTTTGCAGAGCTCAGAGCTATCGACTTTTGTTTCCTATTGCACCAAGAGATCATTCCTAATCCAACATTGAAGCAGTAACCAGAGGTACTTTTCCGGTCTATTGAAATACCTGCCCAATCTGCATCTGTGAATACATCTAATTTGATGTCATCTCCTCAAGAGTATTTCAACCCATATCCAATTGTTCCGCGCACACACCTAAGAATGTGCCTAGTTGCTCCCCAATTCACCCTTTTCAGTTCCACCATGAATTGACTAAGGGTGTTGACAAGGAAGCAAATGGTTGGCCTAATGTTGACCAGATACATGAGCGACCCAATGAGATGTCTATACAAGGTGGGGTCCACCTCCTTGTCTTCTGATGCATCTATTTTCTACCAGTTGGTGATGATGGGTGTAGCCATGGGTCCACAATCCTGCATTTTGAATCTCTTTAGAATATCTGTAGCATATCTTCCTTGCCCAAGGAAGATCTCCCCATTCTTCTACCAAACTTCCAATCCTAGAAAATAATGCATCAACCCCATATCCTTCATGTCGAGTTCTATTTTGAGATTCTTGTTGCAGTACTGTATAAGCCTAGATGACCCTGTTGGAAACAATTCATCCACATATAATACTAGAATAAGTGGTTCATTCTCTACCATTAAATAGTAGAGATTGGGATCAGCCTCACTCTTGACGAATCCTAACTGCTGCAAGTAACTATCAATCCGACCATACCATGTTTTGGGTGCCTACTTGTGCCCATACAAGGCTTTCTTTAATTTTCATACAAGAGTTCTCTTTTCATGAGTTTCGAAGCCTTCAGGTTGTTTTACATGCACCTCTTCTTCTATCACCCCATTCAAGAATGTTGTCTTAACATCCATCTGGTGAATCTCCCATCCCATTTGAGCTGCCAGGGATATAACGGATCTAATAGAGATATATCGGGCTATTGGGGAGAAGGTCTCTTCATAGTCTATTTCTTCTTTCTGTGCATACCCTTTTGCCACAAACCTAGCCTTGTACTTCTCTATATTGCCATCAGCAACATACTTGATCTTGTAGATCCACCTTGATCCTACAACTGATCTATCCTCTGGTCTAGGTACTACTTCCCAGACATCATTTGTCGTGATAGAAATATACTCTTCTACCATGGCACCCGCCCAAACTTGGCTTTGAACGATTTCCTGAAAGCTATAGGGTTTTGTTGACGGTGTTGGACCAGCCAACATGTCCGGGGATCTCCATGGTAAGAAGTCCCAACTAGACCTCAGACCGCTTGGTGTACGAGTCCCAGTAGTGGGTTTATCGCCTTGATAACGATAGGGCGCAAAGGTGAGTAAGATGTCCTTATTGGTAGCAAGGGTGTGACATATGCAGCAAGTCAAGGAAGGTACATGAGAGGCTCTAACACATGTAATGAGGGGTATGAAATCACCCCTTAGAAACCTATGACAACACGTAGCTTGAAAGGGAACACACGAGAGAGATACATCACAAGCTGGAAAGAAGGTTAGCCAATGATCCAAAGTGATGGTTAAACCAACAGCACATCTTGATGAGATTCATACAAACATATATAGAGAAGTCCATACATACATGCGTAAACAACAACTACATATATCATTAGAGTAACCAAGCTAGCTGAAATACAATAACAACATATGCATGAAATGTGTTGGCTCTATTATATTAAGAAAGTGAAAGATCCAATCATACATACAACTATAACTAACCACTAGTCCCAACAACGGAATGCTACAGTCACTACCACCTGCTCCTCCAAAGAGATATACTAGCTCTGCACTGTGCAGAAGCCAAGGCTCGTTACAATACACTCCAAGTTTTCTTTAAGATACACCTATAGGAAGCTTGGCTCCCAAAAAAGTCTTTAAAATGAGTTACGAGGTTCTATAGATAGCAAAGGTCGGGGTAACCCTTGACAATCCCCATTGTGACTCTTCACCTACCTTTATGACTCTTCAACTACTACATGACTGTTACATTTGACTATCGACACTTGGTCTTTCACTTTTACAACATGTTACATTACAATCTACACATGTACCCATGTGAGACAAAATAGGCTTGAGTAAGCCATGCAAGACATCACTAGGACTCGGACAGCTACGGGAAGACCAACTCTTTGATGTCCTCGCGATAATCAACGATGGCGAGACAATGCCAAGCTTGGCAGTCCGTGTACTCTATGGCGACATCCTTCTCGAAGCAAACACTTGCCTATGTTGCATCCGAGTACACTGATTTGGCTCCTTTATCCAACTCGTCAGATAACATGCACATTGAGCGCAGCCGGACCAGCAACATATTGATGCATAGTGTCTGTGTTGATCTCCAAGTCTGTGTTGGTGGCTATGCGCATCAACTCGTTGAAATACATGTCCAGCTCTAGTTGGACTTGGTTCTTTGTCTTCAACTCGATGAGTGTGCCAATGGATAGGATCACATGCGTGCGCACAATGATATCCATGCTCCTGAACACTCGTGCATGTGATCGATAGCACTGCTCACCATGTATGCTTTGTGCCAGCTGTTGGGATGGGTCTATAACCTGTATGGGCACAGTTTCATCAATCTGTGCATATTGCGCCTCCTGCTATACCTGTTCCTGTCGCGCTTTCTTCTCTCCTCTACGCAACTCTTGTTCTTCCCTAAGTTGCCACTTCAACTCCTGCAACTCCTTTGTTTCCTCCATCCTCTGTTTCTCTCTTTGCCTTTGCGTGATCCTCTTGTCGCATTGTTGCCTCTTAGCCTCAATCTCTAAAGCTGCTTTCATCACAAGTGGATCTGCTTTGAACTAGTAGCTTTGCTCCGCCTCTGCAATGTCAACAACCTGCCTCCTGCCTTGGTCATGTGCAGGTCTATTACACTATGTTGTTGCTCTCTGCGATGTCGTTGCCATTTCATCTTGATATCCTTGTCTATGAACAGCTTGGTGTCTTCATAGACAGGCAAGCTCATAGACACTCACTCAACTGCATCTTCGATTGCACTCTCAATGGTGTCCTTTGACTCTGCTCTCTGGGAGGCCATTGTACGTGTACTGCTGAGAGGCAGACAAACACCTGTGATACCTAGAGACATAGCAACACTCATGTCAAGCAATATGTCAGTTGAAAACCAAAACACATTGGAGGATTGACATGCAACATACATGTGTGACTAACTTTGAAGATTGCACAATTTTCACCGGGAGGTTGGGAGACTGACTGCCAAAACTACGCAAGAAACAGTCTGGGTTGTCAGGAGGCTGACTAACTACTGGAATTGCACAATGCACAGTCCAACCTGGCCTGCTAAGGACTGAAACTACGCAATGCACAATTTCAGTCAGTAGTGACATGCAAACCAGCAAACTGCATTGCACAATTTCTGGGGCTAGCAAGGCACTGCCTCCCAAAATTCCGCAATGCAAGCCTAGAGACCAATGTTGGGCAAGATTTGCACAGTTTCTGGAGGGAAGGCAAAGCCCTCACTTCTAGAAATGCGCATTTGCTAGTCGGGCAAGGCAAGGTCTGGCCCAAGACAGCCCAGACCCGCTGACGAGGGACGGAAAACATGAGAAGTCTAAAAAGCGTGGTGAAGCTAAGTGCAAACAAGAGTGAATGTGTTATATACCTAGGGGGTATAATATGGGGTGCAAAGGGAGGTACCCAAGGTAATAATGTAATAATAGGATGGGCCATAGTAATAAATAAGGTGGTTAACCCATATCATGTAAAGGACCTAAGTAGTTAATAAAAATGTAATGGGCCCATGGTATAAGGGAACCATGGTAATGATCCATGGTATTGTATGTATGAGGCCTATATAGAGGCTAGAGACTCCACATAGAAGGAGGTCAAGGAATAATGTCAAGGAATATTGTATGAACAGGCATATGGCTTGTGGAGTGTTCTCCTTCCTTAAGGAGTGAATGTATAGTGTTGCCCTACCTTAAGGGTTTGATCAATAAAGTGAATCATTTCTATCTATTTCAGATCTTGTTATTCTTGGGTTTATTTGTATTTTCATATCTTTTTGGGTTAGATCTATAACAAGTGGTATTACAGCACTTTCTTGGGCAAAAAAATGGAGAATTTCTTTTTACTTTTTGCAGGATTTCGGGGGCGTCGAGTTTATAGATCAGATCTGTATGTTTTGCTTCAAGATCTGCAAAATCTAATTGCGGATCTGGATTCTATGTGAAAAAAATACCCGATTTCAAAAAAAAAATCGGCTGAATCGGAGTCCGGATGAAGGAGATATCGCTGATTTAAAAATCAGTGGGATGCAGATAATTTTTCAGGGCATCGAGTTTGCGGTGCAGATCTGGACGTCCTGGTACAAGATCTGCAAAATCTAATTATAAATTTGGATTCTTTGTGAAAAAATACCCAATTTCAAAAAAAAAATCAGTTGAATCGGAGCCTGGATGAGAGAGATATCGCTGATTTAAAATCAACTCTTTTTAGCAGAAATTTTGGTGACGGCGGGAGAGTTACAGCACAGATCTGAAATTCTATTGCCTGGATCAGAATTTCTATCACATGGGCAGATGCAGAATGGTTGTTCCATTTCCAAAAACAGGTCATAATAGGGATTCTGAGCAATATTGACTAAACTGTGACAATTTCAAATTTTCGCCAAGTAAGTGAATTTTTTCAAAACCCTCTTCATGGTTTTTACAGGAAAAGATAATTGTTCTACTATTGAAGAACACATAAATGAATACAAGAGGTTATTTAAACACAATTGGAAATGGGTGGCAATGGCTAGTTTTAAAGATGAGGCAACCACATGGTGGGGATTACTTAACCAAAAGAAGTGTCTCAACCTGCCCGATGAAGAATTTGAAAAATTACTTTTAGACAGATGGTCTCATGCCAGAAAACACGATAAGGAGAAACATGTGGAGTTATTTCCTACTAGTATATCCTTATTGCAAGTTCATGGATTGCTTCAGAAGGAGCAAATCATTGTGTCTATAAATCCGAGTTGCAAGCAAAATCTCATAAATGTCAACTTGGCAAAAAAATTGCACATTCCAACAAAACACATTGAAAACACACAAGTTGATGATGCACATGTTCAACTTTATAAGGATTTGAAGCTTTCTATGGATAAGTATGTGTTGCATGGAGATTTTTATACTTCAGAGATGGATAATATGGATGTTGTTTTGGGATATCCTTGGATGGAATCTGCAGGTACTATCAATATTAATGTGCAGAAGAAATTCCTGAAGCTCTGGTATAAAAAGAAGAAAATTACATTACAGGATATTTCCATCAATAAACAGGAAGAGTACATGGAGGCTGAAGCAGAAGATGTTCCAGGGACTGACATATCAGATGATGAGCCTTTGATGATCGACAATCAAACACAAACAGAGGTTGAAGCAAAAAAGGTTACAGGTACATCAGATGAGGGTGTAGTGGTTGAAGTCATATTGGAAAAGAAGACATCACAACAGGCACCACAACAGGGTGAATTAAAGAAAAAGACACCATGGGTTAAAACTTCAACATATCATCACCCACATCACCCCGCAAGACAACCATCAAGATGGAAACCAAGTAGTCACAAGGACAACAACCCCCGTATGACGAATAGCGAGGAGTGAAGATCGACCTACTACACATCAACACAGAAGAGCTGCCACGGTCAACTTCCATCTCAAGCGAGCGAGGCACCAGTGAGATCGAGGGTTCACCTTTCTCTTGGATGGCTAGATGCACATGCATGGTATCATTGGACTACTCTTTTGAGTAGATCTTATTATTTATGTACTTCCCAAGTTTCGGGGACGAAACATGCTAAGGGGGGTAGAATGTTATATACCTAGGGGGGTAATATGGGATACCAAGGGAGGTACCCAAGGTAATAATGTAATAATGAGATGGGCCATAGTAATAAATAAGGTGGTTAACCCATATCATGTAAGGGACCACAAGTAGTTAGTAATAATGTAATGGGCCCATGGTATTAGTGGATGGTATGAGGGAACCATGGGAATGATCCATGGTATTGCATGTATGAGGCCTATATAGAAGCTAGAGACTCCACATGGAGGAAGTCAAGGAATTGTGTCAAGGATTATTGTATGAAGAGGCATATGGCTTATGGAGTGTTCTCCTTCCTTAAGGAGTGAATGTATGGTGTTGCCCTACCTTAAGGGTTTGATATCAATAAAGAAGCATTTCTATCTATTTTGATCTTGTTATTATTGGGTATATTTTGATCTTATTATTATTATCTTATATTTTCATATCAGATCTATAACAAGTGGTATCAGAGCTATATTTTCATATCAAATTTATAACAAGTGGTATCGGAGCCCTACCTTAAGGGTTTGATATCAATAAAGAAGCATTTCTAATGTATGGTGTTGCCCTACCTTAAGGGTTTTATATCAATAAAGAAGCGTTTCTATCTTTTTATTCTTGGGTTTATTTCTATTTCTCATATATTTTCAGAGCAGAGCTATAACAGAATGATCATGCATGCAAACAGTGAGTGCAAGATTCAGAAAACGGGAAAACAAGCATGTGTGTGAAACGTGTCGCTGCAACGGCGATCGTGAATGCAGAATCAGTGTCGTGCACGCGACAGCAACGAGATGCAATGAAAAACTGAAAAAATGCTTCTACAAGCTAACATGCATCAAAACGACAGTAAGCATTCATTGAAACCAAGCAGATAGCACTTACACAAAGCGAAATACAAAAAGCGACAGAAACACAGCAAAAGACGTGAAAAGCAGACTTCCAGCATTAGGTACATAAGTTTTGATAATATTGAGGCTTATGACGCGCATACCACAAATCTAGGAAAAAGCGACACTCGGCGAGAGGTTTCTAAAATGGCTATTGCATGTAACCTCTAGCTGCTAAAAATGGATCCCTAAAATCTAGGGATGCTTTTGTTTTTTTGCTTTTTCGAGAAAAAGCAGCCCATGCATGCAAATCAGGACTGCTCAGTCCTTGAGGGAACTAGTCAACCTGAAAGCACATGCAGCAATCTGCAAGCCTGGGGATAAAATTTGTGCAGTTTTTGGGGTGAGCAAGACTGGTTGTCCCTCATGCATTGCGCAATTTCTGGACTAAAACCCTAGCTGTTAGTCAAAATTGCACAATTTCTAAGTTGAAGCCCAGTGTTGGGTTGGATTGCATAGTTTCCAAAGGGAAGGCTACCTGGCTGGATTGCGCATTTCTAGAGCCCAGCAGGCATCCCAGCAAGATTGCGCGATTTCCGGAGGGAATGCTGGTTCCCCTCCAGAATTGCGCAATTTTCAAGGGGAGCATCTCAGCGAGAAAAATGACGTCGGGAATGACAGCCTACGGGTGGGAGACAAACAAGTTGACATGCACAGGCTGGCAAGCCACTGAAACTCTACTAAATCCTATGTACTTCCACTGTGCAAGACATGCTGCTAAGGATGGTTGTCCAAAACAAAGCTAAGGCAAAATTCTGGAGGGTGGTTGTAGCTGCTACAACACTTGGCGACACACTGGTAGAACTCCAGCTCTCTGAATGGACCTTGTTTTGTGAAAAGCAAGTCTAACTCCTCTGGAAGTATTTTTCATTTCTCTAATCATCTTGACTTCCACACTAGCTTTGATTGAAAGATGTAGCATTTGCCATGCTCTCGATCAATCAGCACACATTCCAAGCCAAGTTAACACAATTGTTTTGATTGGGGATAAGGGGTGTTGACCCTGCCGCCTACACCTACCTACAAGTTAGTGAGAAAAGCCTTCAACCCCACAAGGTGCGGTTGGTGGCAAGGAACTCAAAGAAGGGGTTGTCAAACTAATCTCAACTCTCTTCATTTGAGCTATCTCCTAGGTTAGCTAAGGGGGTGGTCCCTAATGAAAAGTTAAGTTGAAAAGATATGAGTTTCTAGGAAAATTGTTAAGAGTTAAACAGATTATTTCAGTAAAATTTATAGGAAAAAACTGATAAGAGCAATAACCATCATAAGATAAGCATGAAATATATAAACAACCAGTGCCTTCAAAGTATTTGCTCTTTAAGAAATGAAAATATATTTTGCTTAAAATGAAGTAAAATGCTTTCAAATGGAAAGCCAAAATAACCCTGGAAAGTGAAACACTAAATTGTTAACACAAGATATTATAAATGCTTTTAAGATGAATAAGTCTACAAATCAAAGCATGGAAACTATCTTGCTCAAAAAGATACAATTAGAAATCTACTTGTGAGAAATGAGATGATAAAAAGAATTCAAATGTTAAACCAAAATGCAATTAAGTTTGCAACCCAAAATAATAGTACTTGAAAGTGAAATCAACCATTCATGAAAATATGCAATTAAACCAAAATATGAACCAATTTCCAAGTACAAGAAAATTAAACTTGTTGCAAAATTAAAAGAGATTGCAATGTTTGCATCCAAAGTGCCTCTTGAAATAAGATTTGCATGTGAGACTTTAAACCAAAGCAAATGTGATGGAATGTTTTTCTTCGTTCATTTTGTTTTATTAGTGCTAAGGCAAAGTTACAATTGAACTCTAGTCCTTAGGCCTCATTCTTGCCCAAATATTTAGATCTCATAATGAGGAGTCAATAGAGGTAGAGGGTCCCTAAAAGTCTATTCAACCAACTTAAGTTGGAGATAAGTTTTAATGAGGCTTGGGGCCTCCCTATACTAAAATGCCTAGATGAAGTGCAAATTGTGTTAATTCCCCAAATTAAACTAATGCTTCATGTAAATGCATCAAAGAGAAATAGCTTGCAAAACTTGAAAGCATATGCATTTGGGAAATTAAATACAAGATTAGTAAAATTTGCACATGGACTAAAATTTATTGATTTTAAGCATGCACAATATGAAATTTAAAAGCTAGAAAGCTAAGACAAAACTAAAAGAAAAATTAGGCCACCCACAAGAATCCCTCCTCTAAATGAAAAAGGGGGATGCCATGAGAAAAATCCCAAGTTCCCTCCAACAATTTTTTTATCTTTTATTAGCGCTTAAACTAACTAAAAATGCCTCTAAGAGGACAGCCCACAATACGAGAGAGATCTTTACAAAGATGAGACTCTAACAAAGCTAGACTCTCTCCCCAAAAATATAACAACAAACTTGAAGATGGAAAAAAATCTCCAAAAGAGATTTACAAGGCTCAAAAGGCCCATGACCTCGATGAGTTTGCAACTCTCTCCCAAATGTTTATGGTCTGCCTAGAAATTAGTCTTTGGATAGCATGAGGGGGTCCTGCATACACACAAGTGATTAGTTTTCCAAAGCTTCTCCTCAAGCTCCTTGTTGCCTAATGCTCAAGCCTATGGGCTGCAAAACACAAAAAAATAACAATTGTCGATGTAAAATTAGGGAAAAGAAACCAAAATTAAACTTAGAATTTAATTTACAAAGTACTAGCTCAAGTAATGGGAGTGAACCCCCATACTTGCTTAGCTTTAGAAATGACTCTTAAATATGAGATATAACTTTGAAAGAACTAGAATCGAAGAAGTATTTTGAATTTTAAATGGATGATCAAGTAGCTATAGCCTAAGAAAACTCTCTTTTGCTCATCGTTTGATAGAAAACTTGGAGCGAAAAAATGGTTGAGTCTTGGATCATTGTGACTCTAGGAGTGAGTTGATCTAATTGAGACTTCTCCCACTTCCAGATGGATTCCTACGCACAATACAAAAGATCTTTCCTACACACTTGAACATGTATTAGTTTGCACAAGATTAGAGCAAGATAATGAATAAGATAAACCAAACATTTCTCCTAAAATGAATTGGCAAGCTTATCCCTAAAATACTACTCTAAATCAATGATATGTGCAACATAGCTTGCACACATCAATCCAAGCAAGATGACAAGTATAAACTAATATTAATTCAATGTGCAAAAGAAATTAAACACAATAGCAGTAGCATGAAAGGACATCACCTCATAACGCCACGATAATACCAGTCAGATAGCCCCGAAGTCTTGATTGTATTCAAAAAGTATGCAAGTACAAAATGGCAGAATTTCCTCAAACCCAATAGCTTATTACATGATACAATATGAGAACCCATGGCTCTATTATATAGAGTTGGGAGCAAATCCCAATGAAAAATGACAATGACAAATGGCATTGGAGCCTATTCCAATGTAGAAGTGATTAAACAAGTGGCATGAAGTGACAATCCCAAAGAGAAATTCGAATTTGTTGAATGAAGCTCCAATGCAGATGTAAAAATCGAATTCTGGAAAGTGGACATCATTTTCTTCTTCCATTATGTGCCAAATTCGAATTTTATGATGGAATGACAAGTATATATGGGTGGTAACCCATGTGGGGACAATTTCCCACAAAAATCTCCACCAAATATTCTCCCAAATCCTCCTAGATGTGCATTAACTTCACAAATTCGAATTTCCAAGTAAGCAGCTTTCTCATTTAATGCCAGAAATTCGATTTTATTTGAGCACATGTCCTTTCCTTGATTTTAAGAGTTCACATCACCTTGAGACTTCACTTTAGCTCCCCCATAATTTGCCACATCATTTCTACAACATTTAGCATGTGTGGATATTTATTTTTCTCCATTTATTTAATTCAGACTTAATTAATTGCTAGATTTCCCACTAAACTTAGGAAAAGTGGGTTTTGAGGGTCCAAAACACATTATTAACCCCTCAAAATGTGTGATAGTAGAAAGTTGAGGATGAAAGGTCTGATTTTGATTACTCATACCCCATACAACTTCTCTAGACTACACTTATTACAATTTAAATACAATTTTATTTGCAATTTTTGACCTGCAGGAAATCTAAAAAATTTAAAAAAAAAAAACTACCTAGACCTAACCAAATTCTGCGAAATTTTTTGTGTGATTTAGTATAGTAATATATATCAACTCTAGACACTAAGATGTGTTAGGGGCTCAACCTTCAAACCGTCACCCTGGCTTTGGGGTAAAAAGTGAGTGAAAAGACCCAGAAAATTATCTGTCTCTAAAAAAGAAAGGATAATTAACCAGATAAAAAAAACACTCCAAGGTGTACTCGTTTGTTGATCGAGTCCCAACATCCTAAGCCTGTTACAGACTCAAGAAACTCACCATTACTAGTATTACTTATTACAATTCCCCGCAGGGTGTGGAATCTGGGTACAAGAAAGATAATGGGAAGATAAAAGTAGAGTTAAGAAACTTTGTTGACTAATGATATATGATGGTACAACTGTCTTCTAGATCATCCTTGGGCGTGCAGCCTTCATATAATCATCAAGTGCCACTCGAGTGGTCAACAAAGGGTATATTGGTACACAAGGAATATGATAGTCAGAGTTTAAGTTTCATCTCTGGTGTTGCTCCGCTACCAGCAGGCCTAGGCAGTACCTCGTTGGAGTCATGCAAGAACACAAGCATCACTCCGCTGCCAGTGAGCCTGGTCAGTACCCTTACAGAGATACTTGCATCACCTCTCTGAGCAAGAAGCCTTTCTCTTCTTTCACCTTTTTCATTTTTTCAAAAGTTTTCATATTTTCATTTTTTTTCCAAAACTGTGCATAGCACTTATTCATTTTAGAGGCAGAAGAGGGATCCCGACTTATTGAGAGCAGAAGAGGTTGCTCCTTTAGAGAAATATTTTCAATATACCTCTGACATACTTGTTAAGGTTTTCCGCCTCACCTTACTCTACTTGACTGAGCTGACAAGGGTTAACCCAAAAACAACCGACCAGAGTAGGTGATACTAGTTAGTGCGCAAGCATTGTGTTTTCATCAAGGTTCACTTCGAACAGAGCATATTTTCCATTGGTGTATCATGGACTAAAGACAACAAGTTCTTCATACAGAGACATGACGACAGATATCCAAGTATTGATAACTGCATAGGTCCTCTTGTAGTTTACCCATCTTGTTTCAAGAGTCGTACACGGCTCATGCGAAACTAACCTACGAACGTAAACAAGTAACAAAAACAAAAGAGCGAAGAGCAGAAGCAAATGTGAAAGCAAAGGGTGTAAGCAAACAAGCAAGCGAGCAAACAAACAAACAAAAAAGCAAACATGCATGCAAGCAAACCAACAAGAAGCAAACACTACTCCTACTCCTAAGCTAACATAGCATGGGTCTGATCACATGAAGTGATACTTCAAATGCAGCCACCAGCGCATTGGTCGACACATGTTGGTGAAGGCACAGTTCGCGAATAGCACAGTCACACAAACCAGCAAACATGAAGGATATAACAATGAAGACAAACGCACTCCAGGTTTAAATGCATCAACATAACAGAAATGAGTGAAAGCGCATGACATGCACTTTGTGGACTTGCCATGGTGTTGTGCTATACTGCATGCAGATGTTAAGCATACGCATTATCTTAACTGTGACATGAAAGCAAACGTAAGAAAGATAGACCACTTACGTCGAGCAAGTGTGCTTGTTGTGTAAGATACAAAAAACAACAAAAACGTAGCAAAAGACATGAAATGCAGACTTACCCCGAAAAACTTGAACTGAATGTGTCAAAGACTCCTAGATGCAATGTGGGACGTCAGAGCTCCAAGATGGATGTGAGAAATGAGCTTTGCAGCGTCAAGTACATAAGTTTTGAAATATCGAGGCTTATGACGCGCATGCCACAAATCTAGGAAAAAGTGACACTTGGCGAGAGGTTTCTAAAATGGCTTTTGCATGTAACCTCTAGCTGCCAAAAAAGGATCCCTAAAATCTGGGGATGCTTTTGCTTTCTTCCTTTTCCAGGAAAAAACAACCCATGCATGCAAATCAGGATTGCTCAGTCCTGGAGGGAACCAATCAACTTGAAAGTAAATGCAACAGTCTACAACCCTGGGGATGAGATTTGCACAGTTTCTGCACTGAGCAACACTAGTTGTTCCTCATGCATTGCGCAATTTCCAGACTGAACCTCTGGTTGTCAGTCAAAATTGCGCAATTACTGAACTGAAGCCTAGTGTTGGGCTAGATTGCGCAGTTTCCAGAAGGAAGGTTGCCTAGCTAGATTGTGCATTTATGGAGCCCAACAGGAAACCCAGCAAGATTGTGCAATTTTGGTAGGGAAGGTTGGTTCCCCTCCATAATTGCACAATTTTCAAGGGGGCATCTCAGCCAAAAAATGATTAAGTCCGAAATGACACCCTGCGGGTGGAAGACAAACAAGTTGACATGCATAGGCTGGCAGGCCACTAAAACTCAGCTGAAGCCTATGTACTTCCTCAGTGCAAGACATGTTGCTAAGGATGGTTGGTAGGGAGGGTCCAAAACAAAGCTAAGGAAAAAATTTCGAGAGTGGTTGTATCCGCTACAACAGGTTCTTCAACCAATGCTACCAAGGCTTGGTACTTGTCAAGTTGTCTACGCTGCTTCTCGGTTCTAGGAGCTCCAAAAAAATCCTCTGTGTCCCCAAGTGTTTGTCGTACTTCCCTGCTAGTTCTACCATTGGTGACGGAAGGCTCAATCAACTCCTCCTCTTGATCCTATCATTCCATCTACTCAGAACTATCTGGATTTCCTTCCTCTGAGGAAATATTGGTATTGGTCACTGTACTCGATCCAAGTGTCTGTCCTCCTACCTGTCCTCCTTGCTGCCCCTGCTGCTGCTGGACTAATGGAACATCTACTAACTATCCTTTTGCCTGCATCTCTCGAGATTTCCTGAAATCTCTATCCTCCATGAACTTCGAATCCCATCTCTCTAAAATCTTCTTGCTACTAGGAATGTAGATTTTGTATGCCTTTGAGGTCTCGTTATATCCTACGAGGTACCCTTTTTGTGCAGTCTGATCCAGTTTAGTGCGCTTCTCGTTTGGAATGTGACAATATGCCATGCTTCCAAATATCTTGAGATGACTGACTTCTGGCTTCTTCCCTTTGAAGACTCCTTCGGGGGTTTTCTTCGCCAATGCTCTATGAGGAGTTTTATTTTGGATATACATCGTCGTGTTGCAAACTTATGCGCATAAGAACTTAGGCAGATCTTAATCATACAACATAGCCTTTGTCGCTCCAACAATAGTTTTATTCTTGCGCTCTGCAACTCCATTCTACTCCAGATTATAGGTAGTTGTCCATTCCCTTTTGATGCCCTCCTTTCCGCAGAAATCTGTGAAGTCTTTGTTCGTATATTCTCCACCATTATCTAAATGCAATACCTTTAGCTTTTTCCCTGTCATGTTCTCGACGAGAGCCTTGAACTCTCTGAACTGATCGAAAACCTTATCCTTGGTCTTTAAGAAATAGATCCAGGTTTTTCTGGAGTGATCATCAATAAAGGTGATGAAGTATTCACCACCACTACGAGCTCTTGTGGACATTGGACCACAGATATTTGAGTGTATCAATCCCAATATGCCTTCTGCTCTATTTTTAATCCTGGAAAAAGTTGCTTTAGTGTACTTCCCTAGTACGCATCCTCTGCATATATCATCATGCTCAGTACTAAGGACTAGAACTCCTGTCACAGTCTCTCCGAGCATCCTCAGTGCTTCGTGGTGTAAGTGTCGCATTCGCCTGTGCCATAGCTCATTCAGTTCCTTTTCACCATTAAGATTGTTGCCTCTCAGTGCCATTGGAGACTCGAGCTGCAATCTATACAGTCTGTTGCTTCAAACTCCAATTTGTCTCTTCTTCTTCCAACTTGGATGTTTGACATATACGTTCCTTCCAATGAAGTATACATCGTATCCCTTGTCCTGCAACTGGGACGCTAAAATCAAATTCATTCCTAACCCAAGCACATGCAGAACATTAGTGACTCAGATGTTGGTTCCTGCTTCTGTCTGAAATGCTTTGGTGCCTCTCCCTACTAGAGTACACTTCGTTTTGTTTCCCATAGTAATATGGAAGTCCATTTGTTCTTCTTGATAGCTTGAGAAACGTTCTCGTACTCTAGTCATATGAGTTGAAGCCCTGCTATCAATGTACCAAACATCTGCTGATGATGAACTTGACAAACATGCGAACTCTTCTTCTAATCTAGAAGATAATTTGGAAACACCTTGATTTCCATCCTTCTCAGTGTTATTTTCCTATTGATCTCTGACGCTTTTTTTCTGCCACGGTAACCGTTGCAGAAGAGATTGCGTCTTTACTGCTCTACACTGAAGCTTCTACGTTGCTTCCTCTGTCACTAGCAACTCCAACCTGGAAATCTTCCACTCTATCGACTCACTCACAGAGAGATTTTCTTATGAAAAAATTGCCCCTCCAGGACTGGACTGCGCAATTCCTCTAGGGTTTCGATTTTCTGCCTATGCAGTAATTTCAAACTCCCTTCTTCTCTCCAATGCTTGGCTCTTCGGTCTGCACTTATCTCAACTCTGATACCATGTGAAAAATTCAAAATAGAAATCGAACTGCAGTGACTGATATTATTTCTTCTACTTATTAATTTAGAAATAAGTTATTCGCAGTGTTTCTATGGAAAATATCAAAATAAATTCTATTGCAACCTTCACAATTAAAATACTGCTAAGAGTAAATGCAAAGAAAAATACTAGCACAAGGATAATCACAATGACATATTTATTTTTGGACAATCGTCCCTGGAAAAACCCAATGCGGGAAAACTGGTGCAGCAGATGAGGGTTTCTTTATTAATCTTCAGCAAAAATCTCATGTACAAGATGCAACTAGCAGAATAAAAAAGATATCTGTGAGAATTTTACAGACAAATTTCTCACACTCCTTGTCGAGATTCTAATATGGGAGAGGACCTACTAACCCCTTTGTCACTCACTGCGTCAGCATCTGCATAGGGACTGCATAGTCCCAGCATCTCAGTTTCTGTGTTGTCCCTCTACGTCACAGCTTTTGCGATGTCTCTTCTCTACTCTGCTTCTTTTTCTCCTGCCTCTCGACTGCTGCTGATACCATCTCTCCTCCTCACCTACAATTCTCCCTCTGAATCGATTTCCTCTTGCCAAACTACGACTAGTTTGGAAATCGATTTTACTCGGGTAACTGAATATCTGTCTGGTTTGTTTTCCAAATGCCCATCGAAGTCCTTATAATCCTTCAGTTGAGAATTCAATGGCCCAGATTAGATTCTAATCAATGGCTCAGATCATATTGACTTGATCCTCATCTTCTTCTAGAAGTTTCACCCATAGTTAGATTAACACCCTTTAATTATTTTAATTTCCTAAATTTAGACTTAAGCACTCATTAAAAATAATTAGTTATTTTAATAAAACTGTCTCTGAGTGGAATTTCCCAAAATAATTTCTAGGTATTGTGGAATACATGTGTCTAAGCCTTCCTACAAAATTTGAGACTTAAAGCACATCTGATGCTACCAGAAATCAACACACTCATCACCTCCCATACCCCATAACTCTAGTTGTGCTTTGTCTTTGGCCATAGATGTTGCTCCACCAATAGAATAACAACTCATCACTTCTCATAAATCCAACTCCTGGCATAGACCAGAGTCAACCCCACTATGTTGATGTTGATGTAGGGCTAGTGCAACTGGAACGTTGGTGCTTGTAGCATCTCTCATGTCTAAAGGCCCCTATCGTACTATGCCCCTAATTAAAAATATCGCCCCATCAATGGGATACCAACTCATGATCTCCACCAATCCATCTTGTGGGAAGAATTAGATGCATGGGCTCTACTATGTTGCATCGTACTCAGCTCATGTAGCTCTGCCTAGTCAACCCACAAGGTTCATCTAAGAAACACTGCCCCACTTTCAATAGTGGACAAGAGTGGGCAGACCATGCTACAAGCCTTGTTTATGTACCCCTGGAGAGGGTTGAGGTCTGAAAGTACTATAGCTCTATTGGTTGCTTGTGCATCTATCTGCTACTCATCAATGGCTGGTCCAAAAGATGGTTACTCATCCTCCTCCATCATCGGCTCAACATGAGGCTCCAATTGGCTCTCCAAAAATGGCTCATCACGCACAATCTGCATATCATCTTCCTCAATTGACTCACGCTCTTCTAGGTTCTCTCCATGTTGAATCATCACTCGCTCATCTCGCAATTCTGCTCCCTGATCTTCTTCCCTTAAGGGGGGCAATCTGATCACACATGGATGCATATTTGGGCAACTGCCAACAACTCCAAATGACTACTCATGCTCCTTAGAGGTATCCTCTGATCCCATGGGCTCAACTATAAAAGAAGAATCCTCATCCGGAAAAGTCAAAATGAATCTCCTCCTGATCTACCTTTGTCACCTCCTTAGTGTCACCCAAACATGATTGATTAGCACCAAAAGCTTCCTTGCAGATGAAGCAAAGACCCTTCCTCCGCAACTCATTCTTGTTAAACGATCCACCAAATCTAAGCAGCTCCTTCCCAGTCAATTGTCTTCTAAGCAGCGTAATGTTCTACTCAACCAACCTTTCCACTGGTTCATAAGCAATGAGTGAGACAATTTGTTCATTTCTCCAAATTGCCAACAACTTAGACTGCAACTTCTTGCAGATGGCATCACAGTCTACCATAACTAATGACAAAATGGACTGCATGTGTGCTTTGACCGTGTCTGGATGATGTTTCTTAATGCTGAAGTATTGGAACATTTGAAGAATTAGGTCATCACACTCTAGATCAAACATGATGTCATAAGATCTGAGCATGGCCATGGCTTCTAAAATCTTGAGCTTTTTCCCAAAGGTAGAACCCACGGTGTTATCCAAGTCCTGAAAGGTCTCTACTATCAGGTTGAAAACTCCCCTCATAATATCACCGTTATAAGGGGGTATAGGTGCGGCCAGCGTCATGATGATACTGAGACAGGATGCAACTAGAAGTTTGACCCCTTCACAAGAGTACTCCAAGAACATGTGTTGTATAAGGGCAAGCATGGCTAGGTTTAGAGCCCAACTTAGCTTCTTCCCCTCTGACTGGCCCACCTTGGAAAGGGGTCAATCTAGTTCTTCCAATTTGAGAAGGGCTTTCACTCTAATCCTCGTGTACTTCAAATTTGTCCCAAGTGCAAATATTTTGTGCCTGATTTATGGCCCCTTCTACAAATCCCTTTGGCTTCTCTTGTTGAAGAATGGCATTAACTCCCTTTGAGAAGGGTATGTTGTTCTGCTTTTTTTGTCGATCCATATTGTAGTCCACTAAAGTATTGTTGTGTTAATTTAGGAGGCGCCTTACAAACTCCATTATTGGCATAACCTCATCAAAATGACATCAATTAAAGCTATAGCCATATAAATGTTCTAATCATCAAACATCTCATGGACAGCTACATCAACAACATGCAATACACTCTCTACTCTCAAACCAACTCATAACCAGCAACCAGACAAACTCATACAAGTAATGACATGGCTACAACAACAATTATCCTCACAATAGACCTCAATCTTCAACACAGGGCTATACTATAGGAAGGTTACATCAAATGATGCAGACCTCTGACCCTAATACATGCAACAACACAGATGATCATTACCAAGCTCAACTCAAAACATAGACCTCTCCAAATGTACTCAACCTCACACTTCAACATCAAACCCTAATACATTTTATCTGTAATGTCCCCATTTTTATTCTTCTTCATAATATAGCCAAGGTGGATTTCCAAGGCAGGGGATGGCCAGGGTAGTGGAGCAGGTTTATGTCATTAGGGGTTCCGTTGGAGTTTTGAGGAGTTTTCATGGGGTCGATGGCATTCACTTGGCATATTCATCATTATGAGCAGTTCTACACATCTTGTTTTTGTTTCCATGACTTTTTGATAATTCCTGTAAAAAGGGGTTAATATTGGCATAACTTAATTAATTATGCTCGAGGTGGCATTGATGGAACACCTCAATGTAATAGCTCATTGGAACTGAAAAAATAAGATCTACAGGATGGGACGCTGAGAAGAGACTTCCAGTGGCTGAAGAGAGAATGGTGGGTAATTTTCCATTTTCCTTAGTTAAAAAATCACTTTAATTAGTCATTTAATCAAGGAAAAATAATTAATTGGAGAAAAAGGGCCAAAAGTGACTTAATAAGTGAAATAAAATAATATTTAAAGGGCCACTTGATAAAGTCAATGTTGGACCTTCTAGAAAAATAATAAAATAATAAATAAGATGCTTCTAGAGGCTTGGAGATCTATCCATGAGATCTATAAAAGAGGAGGAGAAGGTCATTTGGAGACATCTTGGATTTGAGATTTCTTCTTGTGGAGAGGTTTGAGAACGTGATTCTCTACTTCAGCAGTAGCTCCAAGACAAAAACCCTCGAGTGATTCAATGAGAGTGAGCGGAGCACCCATCTCTTCCCTTGGTGGATCCATTCAGGGTTCACAGGTTGCAATGATTTGTTTTTCAGTTATTTTGGGAGGCCCATTGTGGCATTATTGTAGATATGTTGAGGCCAGCTATCTCAGCGTTTTTGCTATTCCAGCATGTAAAACCCTAGTTCATATATTATAATAAAGCTGAGATTGTTTCTGCTTATCATGTTATACAAATTCCATGCATTTTATATGTCATATTTTACATGGTAATCTTTTGTTTGTGAGTAGAAATTCTACGTGAAGAGGTTGCTCCAAATTTTCTTCGTTTGGGACATTACAGTGGTATCAGAGCCTTGATCTTGGCTCAGCCTATGGGTTTTCAGTTTTAGTTGCCGCTATTATGGTTCAAGTTATTGTTTGGAGAAATTCTTCCATTTTTGCCAGAGCTAATTTTATTGCAGAAGATATATCCTTGTCAAAAATAGCCTCAGGGTTTTGAAGATTATTTCCATGAAGCCAGAAATCTCTAATACTATTATTGAAGGAATTTTGTGGCTAAATTTATTATTGTTCCAAAGTAAGAAAATTGAAGAGTGAGTAAGGGCTAACTTTGTTTTTGTACAAGCCAAATTTTTGTTGCCAAGTCATTCAAACAGAAAATTTGGGACTAGAGAAGGGTCGATCTGATAGGAACCCGAGTCACTGGCTTGGAAGAATAAGACACAGATCCAATCCGCCAATTTGATGCACTGAGCAGCCAATCTAACGAACAACTAGTGAATGATAGTTGTGGGAACATAACTATTGGCTAAGCATAAGATTGGGAGAATTGATCTACCGTAGGAGAGATTTCTTGATAGAGTGCGTGCGAGGTCCCCTGTGCCGTTGAATTGACGATTGGGTTGAATCATTTTGATGCAGCTGCCGCAATCTGAAGGACGTCGATTGAGCATGGACTACTGAGAAGTTACTTTCCAACTTCTGGCAAAGCCAAATCGAAGGGGGAATTTCAAGATCAATTTAATTTCATGAACCAATATTATCGACGCCAAGTGGATCGCTGAGCTGGGCCCGATTTTCTTTGAAGTTGTCTTGATCGCTTAAATCACAAGGCCGAAAATATCAAAGGGTCTAGTCTGGGTTGTAACACCTCTCCGCGGCAAGTCGAACTGAAGACATAATTCTAGAGCAATTGTGCCTGATCACATTCAAGCGTAATGCACTGCAAAAACCGTGATTGGAGGCACAAGGGACAAGCCGCCATTTTGCATGCAAACCCTACGAATTAGCCAAACTACCCTTCATTGATCATGAAAAGTCGAGTTGTGGGCAATGCATGGTCACACCTGTGAGTTGGGAACTGTAATGGTGAATTGATTCACGCTTGTGGTCAACATGAGCCTTCATATTGTCGCATCACTGAAGGTCGCAATTTCTTGTCACAGTCGCATAATATATTTCGTGATTTGGGGTCGCTAAGGGGATGGGCGAAATCGACCGAGCCAAGCTCCAAGTCAAACAGTGAGCATCATGGAGTTTCTCAACAGCTATTAAATTCCTCTAGTGAATGGAAGCAATAAATTTTTGAGTGACTAGCTGCATTCGTTAGAACAGGGACTACCTTGAATAGCTTGACGCTAAAACTGTTGGCTTCTGCATATGCCAAAGCTGAATTGCCGAAAGTATCAATCGCTGGAAAAATAATTATGGGTCAATTTGCATAAGCTCGACAATGTCTGTAACTATGATCGATTTGAAATGCATTGATTGCATGATGGGCAATTAGTATTAAGGTTCGTTGTCTAAGAATTTGTGCACATCTTTGGCAATGGACAAGTTGTGCGTAGGGACTGGATCAATATGCGTGCTGAAGAATATCAAACAGGGCTACATCATCGTTGACGACGATTTGTGGCAAAGTCGTGGTTGTTGTCGAAAAGGTAGCAGAGTAATTTAGAGTGGTCGCATCAGATTGTTATCACATGCTGCCTGAGGATCCTATGTGTCCACGGAGTTGTTGATTGATCAACTGCCATGGTAGGGAGCTGCGGCGATGTAAAATACCTAGCAGCTGCAGCCCATATCTAGCATCAAAATCCAAGAATACGTGTTCATATCGCAAGTGGGTTGAGCTAGATCAATACGTGGAATCGATAAAAAAATTTGTGATTGCTTACGTAGCCGCAAACCAAGGATTTTCAAGTGTTCTACTCCACGTATCTCTCCAAAAGTTCTTTCATCAAAGGGAGGATGATTAAATAGATGACAATTTTTGTGAAGAGTGCATCATTTATTTGCAGGGAGGCACCAATGAAATTCAAAGGAGGAGTGGACTTCCCTTTCACTACAAGGACTATGGATTCCTTTGTTGGTTGCACGTATTTCGTGTCCATTGGGAGGCTACACCTATTGGTTATTACATAGTGAAGTGGGGGCAATCACCAGGGAGATACATTGCTAATAGTCACAATGGAAGGAGCAACAAATACTCAAGAGAGCCCTGTTGTTCGTATACCAGGTTCCTCTAATTATTGCCACTGGTATTTTTTTAACCTTTGATGAATGCAATAATAAAGTGGTAGAAACATATTTGTGCTTCTGGGCACTTATAAAATCAATATTTATCACAAGAAAGCGTTATCATGTCAAATGGAGTTCACTATGGGTGAATTATTTTGAGTTTCTAAATAAAGTTGGTACAGTTGTTTGAGGCTTCTCTGTGCTACCAAAATCTATGTATGTGTCATTTGAAACAAATCATAAAGTCTACACCTACAACAAGTGTATCCAACTGTTTGGTAAAACTACACACTGAAGTTGGCCACAAAACTCAGAAATTTCTAGAGGAATTGACAAATTGAAGGTTCCCTTGCCGAAGCAAAACTTCTAGTGTTATAGCCAATTGTTCGTTGGAAGCCGAGAATCACCATTGGAGTAAGATTGGACATAATTTTATTGGCAGAGTTGGGAGAGTCCAATTGTTAGGGAAAACCTCAGAAGAATTCTAGACACCAAAATTTAGTGGACAATCACCCAAGCTCATTGTTGGCTAGACATTAAAGTATTCTCTGCCAGAATTACAGTGGGCGCTGAAGGTTATTCTTTATAGGACGTGGGTGCTGGTGTTATCATTTTCTGTGTATGCAAATTTTCTTATGGTCGTTTCCTTCTTATTGGACACATGAGTGGCTTAAAAGTTAACAACATATAAAGGTAGTCATGTAGCATACAGCAACCACAACGAAGTATTGAAGCAGACTTGATGGTGCCCTGAGTTGTTTGTCTGACACCAAATAAAGACACCTGTAGTGGAGGTCGAGTTCACTGGTTGACTGAGCCACGATTTCTTGAAGGACGAGTTATCACTTCCAAATCTAGGACAAAGTTGTTGTTGTGCGCGTCTCTATCAGAAGGGGGCACAAATTTATAACTTTCTTAGTAATCTCTTGATGCGTATTTGTAACTGTAGTAGCGGGCTGAGATAGAGAGTGCCACGGGAGATCCTTTTCTTGTGGGAACTTTTGTTGAAGACATACAAAGCAACTGAGTATCACTTGCAGGTTGCTTCATTGTCATTCAAACCAGGGAGCTTGAAATTTTCAAATTTATTGGCTCATGGATGAGTCACTAAGGCAACTTGCATCCCTCAGCAACGACCCTCTTGTTAGAAGAAATTTGATAAGGAGAAGTTTTGGAGGGTTCCGATCTGGAAAATATGAGGAGCCAAAGAAAGAGCAGTCTCCAAAACCCCCGAAGAAGAGCAGAAATCAAATGAGAAGAGAGTGGATTTGCTTTACATGTCAGGGAGCGTGGACACTAGAGCATAGGTGTAAAGCTAAGGGACAAATGATAGAGGTAGAGCTGGGGAAGACACATTATGTCCATTCAGATGAGGATTCTTCTTAAGAGCATTAGAAGGCATGTGAGGATGATGGCAGCAGTCGCGGTATGCATAACTATATAGTGGATCAATTTAATGAGCAACAGATTATTCCCATGCAGAGAGGAGACCAGGGAGGTGAGTTATAAGTGGCAATCCAGCATGGTGAACACATAGGGGAGCATGAACAGACCTGTAGAGATGCTGACGACAGCCCAAATTTATATTCGGGTGTGTATGATGAGCTGTCAATGGACCTTATGAGAGACCTTCAGGATGATGAGTTACTAGTGGTGATTCAGCATAAGCATCATATGACAGATCACGAGTCAGCCGAGGAGGAGGATGTGCGCAGTATGCATGGTGAGCCTTTTAGGGAGGGCCAGTTAGAGGTTCATATTGAACCCGTGATGATGGAGGATGAGTAGCCACCCTTGGGGTCAATCGTTGATGAGGAGAAAACAGATGTACATACAGCTGGCAAGGTGATGGTATTCGGTGACACTTGTCCTCAGGAGATGTTGGAGTATGACAGGACAGTTTGGCAGGAGATTGGTGGACTAGAGGAGCGTGGAGTTTCCTATCAGGCAAGGGAAATGGCAATGCATCCATCTTTGGGTCTACCCATTGATGAGGTGCAAACAGATGTAGTGGCAGTCTGTTGAGCTGCAGCATTTTCAAGCAGCAGCCCTCTCTAGGAGTACATAGATGGGGCTTGCAGCATGGTTTGGCCACTTGTACCCATTACAGGGAGAGAGGCAGGGTTCTCTCGATGGATATTATTGTCCAACCAAGTAAAGCGGCATGAGTTGAGCATGGACCAGCATCAACATACTTGACTTGTTACTTACACCAAGGTCCATGATTTGGATTGGCAAGAGATCAGTTGGTATCCTATTGATGGAGTATCAATTTTAGTCAGGAGCAGTGTATTGCAGATGCCCTTAGAGGTGAGGGATATTACATGCTCCAGTTGGCAGTAGGATGTAGGCTGGCCACTCATCATTATTTCAGCACAGCATCAGTATGATGAGATTAACCTTGGTTTATGCCAAGGGTTGGATTGGAGAGAGGTGATGGGTTGGTATGCAGTGGATGGAGCAGCATTCGCAGCTGGAGCTATAGCACAGCAGGAGCCATGGAGCATTGATGCTCCTTCTTGGTGGCATTAGGACCAAGGTGGATCTACTACTAGCAGTTTGAGCCAGAGATGGACATGGGATCCAAGTATTGGGGGATCTAGTCATGTTTCGATAGCTTGGAGGCGTGATGTGGACAAGTGGTTCGTATGGGATCTGGGCATTGGGTCTCAACTGCATTGGGCCACCAGACTGGTCCATAGATTTGGATTGCTTGAGGGAAAGCAATCTTGGGGTAGGAGGACTGTAATGTCCCCATTTTTATTCTTCTTCATAGTACAGCCAGGGTGGATTCCCAGGGCAGGGGATGGCCAAGTAAGTGGAGCAGTTTTATGTCATTAGGGGTTCTGATGGAGTTTTGAGGAGTTTTCATGGGGTCTAATGGAATTCACTTGGCATATTCATCATTATGAGTAGTTCCGCACATCTTGTTTTTGGTTTTGTGACTTTCTGATAATTCTTGTAAAACGGGGTTATTACTGGCATAATTTAATTAATTATGCTCAAGGTGGCATTCTGGGGAGATTAATTGATGGAACACCTCAGTGTAATAGCTCGTTGGAACCAAAACGAGAAGATCTACAAGATGGGATGTTGAGAAGAGATTTCCAATGGCCGAAGAGAGTATGGTGGGCAATTTTCCATTTTCCTTAGTTAAAAAATGACTTTAATTAGCCATTTAATTAAGAAAAAATAATTAATTGGAAAAAAGGGGCCAAAAGTGACTTAAGTGAAATAAAATAAAATTAAAAGGGTCACTTGATAAAGTCAATGGAGGAGCTTCTAGAATAATAATAAAATAATAAAATAAGATGCTTCTAGAGGCTTGGAGATCTATCCATGAGATCTATAAAAGAGGAGAAGGTCACTTGGAGACATCTTGGATTTAAGATTTCTTCTTGTGGAGATGTTTGAGAACGTGATTCTCTACTTCAGCAATAGCCCCAGGACGGAAACCCTCGGGTGATTCAGTGAGAGTGGGTGTGCACCCATCCCTTCCTTTGGTGGATCCATTCAGGGTTCACAGGTTGCAGTGATTTGTTTTTCAGTTGTTTTGGGAGGCCCGTTGTGGCATTATTGTAGATCTATTGAGGCCAGCTATCTCAGTTATTTTATTATTCCAGCATGTAAAACCCCAGCTCATATATTATAATAAAGTTGAGATTGTTTCTGCTTATCATGTTATAGAAATTGCATGCATTTTATATATCATATTTTACATAGTAATCTTTGTTTGTGAGTAGAAATTCTAAGTGAAGGGGTTGTTCCAAATTTTGTTCGTTTGGGACATTACATTATCAATGCTCTAGTTACAGGACATTGCATAAGGCAATTACATAGAGAGTTTCATACAAAAAGGATATAAATGAAGACTGACAACCCCCAGCAAGAATATATGTACCTAGCTTGGTGTGTCAAACAAACTTCTCTACTAGTCAAACCGCTAGTGGTGGGTGGTTCAACTAGCGCTTCATCCTGCCTCTGTTGCTCCGTCTACTGCAAACTCACTAGACCTCCTGCACCTAAGGTTGTGCTCATACTAGTAACTATACCAGATCCCAGTGACTATCCTTACAGCTGTCCCTGCGACTGCCTCTGTGACTATCCCTATTGCTACACCAATGGAGCTTCTAATCACCTGCTAGCAACTCGTGAGTTCTCTTGAAGACTCTCTCCTCCATGACATTCACGTCCCATCTCACAATAATCTTCCTACAGCCAGGAACATAGATCCTGTATGCCTTTGATGTTTCGCTATACCCAACGAAGGATCCCTTCTCTGCAATCTGATCTAACTTAGTGTGTTTCTCATCAAGTACATGGCAGTAGGCTATACTGCGAAAGATCTTGAAGTGACTAACCTTTGGCTTCTTTCCGGAGAAAACCTCTAATTGTGTTATCTTCCACAATGCTCTGTGAGGAACTCTATTCTGCTTATACATCGTTGTATTACATGTCTCAGCCCATAGAAACTTGGGCATGTCCTAGTCATATAACATAGCTTTTGTTGCCCCAACTATAGACCTTTTTTCCACTCCACTACTCCATTATGTTGTTTATTGTATGGAGTTGTCCAATCCCTCTTGATTCCCTCTTTCGCACAGAAACCCGTGAAGTCATTACTTGTGTACTCTCCTCCATTATTTGTGTGAAGCACCTTGATTCGCTTCCCTGTCGCATTTTTCACTAGAGCTTTAAACTCTTGGAAACGATTGAAGACCTCATCCTTGTTCTTCAAGAACCAGATCCAAGTTTTCCTGGAGCAATGATCGATGAAGGTGATGAAATACTCATACCCTCTGAGAGATGTGGTGGAAATAGGAAGACCCCTCAGGTTAGAATCTATCTAGTCTAAAGAGAGAACAGTAAAGCCACTAAGGTGACAATGGAAGCTTGTCTATGTTTCCCTTGGGGTCTCATAACGTGTGCTTGTGGGACATTTGCACCAAGTGAGAACCTAGGAATCAACAAGGACAATAACACTCCCTCATGCAACCGCCCCGGCTAGAATCAATTCACAAACCATGTCACAAACACCTATATGACCATTGACTCATTGACTAAAATTCGATTATTGCTGAAAATTTGTTTTATAGACCAAGCCTTTGGAGCTTGCCTCAGCTCGTGAAGAATACAATTTTACCTACAAATTACAGCCCTTGTGATTGATATTTAAACAAGCCATGTTTGACATCCAAACAGCAAATTCACCAGCATCTTGACCACCATTGAAAGTGTCCTAGGCATTCAGTCCTTATCCCATATCATGTCTATCATGCTTGGAATACATCTTTAGCTCCATTCAATGTTTTCTCCTACTTACATGATTTTATAAAGCAGAGTTCAAATTATCAAGGTTCAGAAAACGAATATAATTTATCCCACCTGCATCAAAATCTCCATGCTGGTATACCTACTCATATATACTCTAGTTCCTGCCAAAATGATCAATGTCTTGTGTTCCCATGACAATCAACTGGTTCCCCTTGGCATTGTCTTGTGCCATATCACTACAATGATTTAACTTTTATCATTTCAACATGTTCCCATGTTCATTATCATGTGAGCATGCTCTGCTTCCCATCACTGTCTCTATTATTCAAACTTTCTGTCTCGTTGTTATCCAAGCAATTTAATATATTATTTTTTTTCTAAAATACAATTTTTTTCTCATTTGTGTAAATACCCTAAAACCATAAAATTCGATGGTCATTTGCTTGGCTCATAGATTCTTCTTTGTGTGTTGTAGCTTATTGCTTCCTCATCATATTTACATTGTTGTCACTGTAAACATTTTTATTTAATATTTCATTTATCTAAATTGTATAAACAATGAGTTTAATTTATTGAAATTCATCCCTAACGGTGCCACTATCTTCCTTGGTAAAACCCGGAGAATACCTAGAATTCTGGTTCTTATGTTGATCCTCCCTCGTGCATGATGCCAATTCTGCATCCCATGTGTCATAATTTCACGGCTACAATCTATTATTCCTGTGGTTGTGCCCAGAATGCCTTTACTATTCACCATGGCTTTCCCAAATACACTGATATCGGACTCAGATCCTCCCAGATGCCAATGAACCTTAGCTTTCATATTATATAAGATAAGAGCGCACACACACAATGTAATACAGAGTAGCAAAGAAATAGAGACAGATAATTATACTCTTCCATTATCAAAAAAGATACTCATGACATGGACTCATGGATGGATACAAAAAGTTGTCAAGCATGGAATTACAGTATTTTAACAAGTTAGGTATATAATTCTCTCTTATTAATTATCATTATGTCATGAGACACTTTATGATCTTACACTAACACCTAATAATGTTCCATGAAGAAAGACAGTTATCTACTTAGTTCATATAAAGGTGTCCAAACAAAGGCAAAGTAAACACAGTTAAATATGACAATTCAATATAACTATCCTGTGCGAAATAAACAGTTAGAAGAAAGAAGTTTGCAGTTATAGTGAGGTTATACAACTTGCCTGAAAGAAATCTCCTTTAGCCAAAAGGAAGTAATCTTTAAGTGCTTTTAAATGGCCATTCAAGTCTGCATGCACAACAACAAGCTACAAACACCTAGCATAAGTGACCAAAATGTTAAATATCCTAATCAGTATTGAAGCAAACTTGGATTTTCTACATTTGCCAAATGGCAATTCTTTACACTTGGTTTATCGCACCTGCCAAAGATGTGTAGCAGCAATAGTGCGAATAGAATCAACAGCACATTCAAATGACCTCTTGTGGAATTCAGGCATGTCCTTCATATCAACAGTAAACAAGTTGTACATGAATTCTTTAATATATGTACAAATAGAAAGCATGGCAAACTTAAATCTGAATCCTTCTAATAGTTCCAACACAGATGAGCATCAAATCTGACTAACCGAATAATTGCATTAATGTCATCATTATGTAAACTGCTTATTTGAGTAATCAAATTAGAACCATAACCAAACATTAGTTAAACATTGATATCATCTCAATAAGTCTCATTTACCCCAGTAGCCCATTCAATGACAAAAGATACCTTCAATTCTTGAAGCATTGCAGCAATTTTATCAGCTTCAGATTGTGGAAGAAGCTTTGCATCATGTGAAGGTCTACCTGCCAGGAATGACTCCTTTTGGAAAGAAAAGCTTCCTGTTACTCCTTGCAGTCTATTTGAAGCCCTTGATTGTTGATGAGGTCCAGCCTTCTGGCTCTGAAAAGATGGGCTAGGGTTGCGCAGAACTCTAACAGCTTTGCCTACAAAAAGAATAGACTCTGCAACTCGCATTTGAATATAATCTGGTAACATGTCCTGAAGCATCAAATAATGACAATTCAGAAATAGAAGTGAATAGTTACGATTAATTCATGACCAACAACAACGTACATCTTAACAATACATGCCATTTCACTAATCTCACTAAAAAAATTCCTACGATTGAGTACTTATCAGTAAAAAAACATATTACAAAAGCGTCTGTTGTATTACAATTTCCAACTGACAGCAACATGCCATAAAGCTAACTTCATAGGTGCCTGTCTAGCGAATAGACAATTAATGTCCAGGGAAATATGGTAACATATATAATTTGATACAAATTCATCAGTTAATCACACAAGGAATATAGATGAATATAAATTGTACTTATGCACTTAAGTGAAAAATCCATGACCAATGACCAAGACCCTGGGTTAATAAAGTATAATTATTCTGTGAATGTTCCGTCTCTTTGGACTCAGATTTGTGAATGATTTCCATTGTGAACCAAGAGTTTTCAAACATAAGGATTCAAACTAACAGCAATTTCGGCCTCTGATCCAGCAGCTGCTATGCTAAGATCGTGGCAGCCTGTATAACAGATTGCAGATCACAATCTTTTCATATCTGTGTGCCCTCAAAACAGATACTCAAAATCTGCCACGATCAATGTCTAGCCTCGGATCAGTTCCAATCAGAACAGCATACACACCCTGTTAACCCTCGTATTGTGTGAGGGTTAACAAGGGTGATCTTCATCACACATATCGATGGTCTTCATGGTTGATGCTTCTATGGTGTATTATAATGGTGCATGGTATGTTACAAGTTGCTTTAGTAGACTGTATGGTGCTTTATCTTAATGCACAATTTTCTCTACATGGATGAATAGCAATGATGGATCAGCATATCAGTGGGCACTTGTTGGTTTAGGCTTGCTACTTTCTGTGATTTATATTGGCATTGTTCTATTACACCCTGCATATATATTATATTCAAACAATACTGTTGCTGCTCACACTTTTGAAGACAATATGTAAGCAATGAAATTCGTATGGCAGTCCAGATTTACTTTAGGGTACTGCTATTAATGATAAATTCTGGACACATCATAGAAAAATATTGCAGCCCATAAACCCACAGGGATATCATCATCCACAGCACTAAATCATCACTAAGATCAGCAATTAAAACTCAGCAGCTTCGAGAAGTTAAGACAACAAACATGAAGCAGCATTTCAGTGTTGTTTTGAGTAGGATGCTATGTCAGTTCAAGATGCAAATTGATGAAATTCTGGAGATGCAGAACGACTTAGTATTCAAGAAGATATTGGAGTATATTGCTAGTAGAGGCAACCGATGTAAAGGTTCCGAGATTTCCTGTGGTCCCTTCATGCATAATCCCTGGCCTGACCACCATTGGGATACTATCTAAACACTAGCAGGCCACTGCCCTGCTTAGGAAAAAAGAGCAAGTTCAATTCTAGCATCACATCATCAACATTTTTTTCTTCTCTCTTTCCCAAACAAGGAAATGGTAAATGATCAAAGGCAAAGCTATAAGCACTCATATTTTGCCAAATCCCACTGTAACACATCTATTGCAGTTTTAGTGATCATTATGTCAGCAGCCTCCCAGACATAAAGTGAAGATGGGATCAATGACATTGGAATTCAAGCAAATATATCTGACATGCCAGAAGACATTTGAGACAGGATGACAAGAATTTGATGGTTCTTTCTTTCAATGTCATGACCTGTGTATGGAGCTTTTTTACTTCTTTCTAAAGATCAATACGTCAGCCTGAAAGAAGATATTCATGAATTCCAATCAGCAAATTTTTAGCCAATAATTCAAATACCAAAGGGCAAGACTGTCTCCAAGTAAATGAGAAACAACAGCGTTCCTGGAAACTCCATATCAGCAATGCTTCAGACCTTCAGGATATTGCATGAGGTTGCATGAAGTTACTACTTGCAGGAGCAGGTTAACGATTTTCAGTATTAGGTAAGAGTGCTCCGGGCCAAAACCAAATGCAAATCTAAATAAGGGATAATAAATGGTAGCAACGCATACTTCAAGGCTACTTCATGCATTATATTATCCTAATTAGATGAGCACCTAAGGTCTTATTTTGAGGAAACACCCACAATGGAAAGAAGGAATAGATCTAAAATGAAACAAGCCTCTTTGAAAATGGTCTTGTATCTCACCTAGCTCTCAGAAAAATCAAGTAAAAATGTAATATTCCTAACTAGCCATGGCTAATTGGAATATTCGATTTTGCTTATTTTTGCCTTCTATAGTTATTTATGAATAAAAAGGTGAGGGAAAGGGAACATGACTCACTTTTAGAATAAAAAGTCACTTCCTAGTAGCACAACGTTGCGACTTAAAGGGGAGCCAAGGGGGGCAAAGGGGGACGCAGAAATGGAGCCCACGCAGACACTTGGAGGGACTGTGCAGAAGGGAAGAAACACGTGGCAAGAGAGGAATTACGCTAGAGAAGGTGGGCCTTGGGATTGAGAGAGGCTAAAGCTATAAGGGAGAGAGGAGCTTCCTCATTTTGGCATTCAATTATGTGCATTTGAGCTAATCATTTCGACTTAGAGCACGCTGGCTGTTTAGCTAGTCTGCAGCACTATTTAGTGCATTGAGTGTCTCCGTTCGAAGATCTCACCCTTAGCTTTGGGGGACTTCGAGTGCCTGCACGTGCAAGGTATTTCCATCACCATTTTTGCAGTAGTTCCATCAGCATTTTTGGCAGGAGGATTGAGAATCTTGGAGGACTACGCAGCACTGAGAGGGATGACGCAGTGCTTTTTGGCAGGAGTTCTGGATTGAGGGTTGTAACAGGATTTGTGCTGGGAGATTGAGCAGGGGATCAACCCTTGCATATTGGAGGGTTTTGGCAGAGGTTTCAGGTAGATTACTAGAGAGTTTCATTCAGTGGTAGCGCAAAGCATTGAGGGACTGCGCAGAACCCCAAGGGGATGATTTTCAAAGGTCGGCCATTTCAGAAAAGCTTTATGGGTTTTTCTGGGTTTCTTGAGTAGAGTCCGATTCCAGAGTTTCAGCCTTTTCTGAGGAGGGGAACAGCCGCAAATCCTCATTTGATTTCCAGCAACAGCATGATAGTTCTCCAGCAGCTGGGACACAAATCAAAGAGAGGCCATTCCTTTGCTATTCTAAGTGTATTTCTTCACTTGCCTTGTGCAAGTCGAGGTGCCATCTTTCTGATCACCTCCTATACTCATTCTATTGCTCAGTGTAATAAAATGGCTTGGCATTTCTCTCTGCATTTCTTAAGTATTTGCTTATATTTCACGTTTATATTATTATATATTGCACCACTGTCATTTTTATCATTTTGAGCTTCCTGGTTATTATATCATTTGTACGTATTTGGTTGGAGTTACTGGGGTTTTGGAGAATATCCCTGAAACGGGATATTACAGTGGTATCAGAGCATAGATCTAGCTCAGCCTGTGGAGCTAGCAATCTATGACACCGAGGAAAAACCCTACATTTGTTACAAAGGTAGGAGATACAGAGACACGGCGCATAGGTTGGAGAATACCTATGGAGAGGGAGACTGTGTCCCGTTGGTGGACGCAGAACAGGAGGAGCCTGTGGTGGATGCAGAGCAGAACGATCCGATGGCAGACGAGGACGGGAAGAGATTTGCGGATATGCTCCTCAAATCAGTGCAGGATCTGTCGAGGCAGATTGAGGTGATGGGGCAGAGATTCACGGCAGTAGAGGCCAGACAGCGTGAGAGCCCACAGGTTTTTCAGATTGGTGGGGGATCGGGTGCATCCCATCATTTGCCAGAGCAGCGTGATACTGTGTAGTAGGTGGCCTCGCATGCCCCTACATGCTCTACGATGCCCACTTTCTTAGGAGTAGACACGGGGGCCGGAGCCCAGCAAGACGCAGAGCCTGGTCATATGGGCGATTATTTTGCAAAGTACTAGGCCTATGGGCAGGAGTTCAGGGATGCTCTTTCATTCAAAGACTTTGTTCAGCTCCAGCAAGATAGTAGACCCCGTGACCATCACAAAGGGTACCGACATTACCATGATGGTGACACCCACCATGCAGCGAGTAGATTCCACTTGCCTACGTTTGATGGTTCATCAAACAGTTCGGCAAAGTCTTGGGTGGAGAAGTTGGACATTTATTTCCAGCTTAACCAGATGTCGGAGACAAAGGCCATCAAGGTGGCAACATTGCATTTGGATGGTGAGGCTCAGGTTGGTGGTTTCATGGAATGGTTACACTCGGACACTCCACAGTGACGACATATGCCAAGTTCACCAGGAGATTGATGGAGTGATTTGATCGGAGGGATCCAGAGCAGCATTTTGTTGAGCTGACGAGGCTCAAACAGACAGGGAGCCCAGAGACCTATATTGCAGATTTCTTGAAGGTCTCAGTGATGGTGCCAGATCTATCCACGGCACGGAGGTTCTATATGTATGTTGAGGGGTTAGCAGAGCCACTTCGGGATTTAGTCTAATCCACTATACCAGCCACACTCCAGGACGCCATTAGCAGGACCTGGACACCTTACCCCTAGAGATAGACTTTCCAGTCTAAGGGGAAGGATATGAGGATTCCACCTCCAAAGGGGAATCCAAGACGGGCACAGATTGACAATGATGCCAGGAGGGAGCTGAAGAAGAAGTGGTTGTGCTTCACCTGTCAAGAGTCGTGGGCACCAGGGCATAGATGTGCTGCTGGCAAAGCACATTTTATTGAGGTCTTCTCCGAGAGCAGTGGGGTAGAGGATGATGAGGATGATGTGGAGGCAGGAGATAGTCATGTCGTGCAGGGACCCTTGCCACCTCCACCGCCAGCAGCAGGTGATGCATCTTTTGCACCTACCAGAGGGGCCCTTGCAGCATTGTGAGGAGTTCCCAAGTATATGACGCTACACGTACAGGGGGCAGTACGTGGCCAGCGAGCATCAGTTTTGGTTGACAGTGGAGCAACCCACAACTTCATTGATGCACAGATGGTTGAGCGGAGAGGCATACAGACAAAGAGCTTCGATGGGTTTTCAGTCTTGGTCCCAGGAGATCAGACCATGATGTGTGCTCGTTATGTTCCATAGTTGTCAGTGACGATGGGCACCTACTCATTGACTGACCACTTTTTTGTGGTCGATATTCCTAACACCAACATAATACTGGGTGTTCAGTGGCTTATCACTCTAGGGAAGGTCACGACAAATTGGAAGACCCTAGAGATGGAGTGGGATGATGAGAAGACAGGGAGGCATGAGAAGATACGAGGACAGCACACATATCCGCCTCAGACTGTTTCGACTCATCGGATGGAGGTAGTCTTCCGGAAGGGGGACATAGAGTGGGCAGTGGCGCTGTGTGCATCAGAGGCAGGGACTACAGGGCAGACAATACATCCAAAGATACAGTGCATCCTTGACTGGTATGCCATAGTATTTGGGGAGATTCCGCCAGGACAGCCACCGAACCGGGGGTTTGAGCACACGAGCTTGAGCAGGGTATACAGGCAGTGATCACTACCCCCTATAGGCATCCCAAGGCCTATCAGGATGAGATTGAGTGGGCCATTCAAGAGTTGTTGGCTCTTGGGCACATTCGGCCGAGCACGAGTCTTTTCGCTTCTTCCGTGGTGTTGGTGAAGAAGAATGACGGCACATTGAGAATGTGCATTGACTACAAGGCCCTGAACAAGAAGGCACCGGAGAACAGGTACCCCATACCCAGGATCGACGAGTTAATGGATGAGTTGAGAGGAGCACGATTCTTATCAAAGATTGATTTGAGATCTGGGTACCATCAGATTCACGCGAGGGAGTAGGACATTCCCAAGATCGCCTTCAGGTGTCACTATGGGCACTTTGAGTTCTTGGTGATGCCCTTTGGGCTAACCAATGCCCCCACCACATTTCAGTCCTGCATGAATCACATCTTCCGCAGTCACTTGAGGAAGTTTGTGTTGGTATTCTTTGATGACATTCTCATTTACAGCAGGACTTGGGAGCAGCATCTCCAACACATTAAGACAGTGTTGCGTATCTTGCAGGAGCAACAATTCTATGCCAAACTCTCCTAGTGTGAGTTTGGGTTGACGGAGATGTTGTATTTGGGGCACATCATAGGGGTGGACGGAGTGAGAGTCCACGAGGAGAAGATCAGGGCCATTAGAGAGTGGTCGGAGCTGAGAAATGTGACAGAACTCCGGGGATTCATTGGCATTTGTACTTAATATTGGAAGTTCGTCAAGAGTTTCTCACAGCTTGCTGCACCCCTAACAGATTTGACGAGGAAGGGGGCTTTCAGTTGGTCGGATACAGTGCAACGAGCCTTTGACAGGCTCAAGGAGGTCATGAGCAGCTGCCCAGTGCTTGCATTGCCAGATTTCACACAGCGATTTGTTTTGGAGTGTGACGCGTCAGGAGAGCGGATCGGCGCAGTATTGATGCAAGGAGGTCACCCTATAGCCTATGAGAGCCGAAAGCTCCTTCCGCACGAGAGGTTGTATTCTATATACGATAAGGAGATGCTGGCCATCATGCATGCATTGGCCAAATATCGGCAGTATTTAGTGGGTACCAAGTTCAGGGTGAGGACTAATCACAACAGCCTCAAGTTCTTTTTGGAGCAGAAGCAGCTATAGGAGAGGCAGCAGAAGTGAATCAGCAAGATCCAAGCATATGACTTTGACATTGAGCATGTCAAGGGTAAGAACAACGTGGTAGCAGATGCTCTTTCACGTAGACCAGCCACGTTGTCTCTTATGAGCTTGGACACAGACTGAAGGGCTCGACTCTTAGTAGAGTACTCCAAGGGCAGGTTTGCATGTGAGGTTTTGGATGGGCAGGTGACGGATGACAGGTACAGGGTGGTCGATGAGATCATCTACTCCAGGGGTCGGATCTTCTTGACTGAGGGATCTCAGCTGAAGAAGAAGATACTCCAGGCATCACATGATTCACCATTGGCCAGCCATCAGGGGTTTACCAAAACCTCTCGGGCCATCAGAGAGAGGTTCTCATAGAAGGGCCTCAAGGAGGACGTACTCCAACATATCCGGGAGTGCGACGTTTATCAAAGGAACAAGGGGGGGATGAGCCATCCCGTGGGTTTATTGCAGCCTCTTCCCATTCCAGAGGGGAAATGGGAGAGTATTTCGATGGACTTCATCACAGGGTTGCCCATGGTACAGGGCAAGGATTGTATCTTTGTCATTGTTGACCGATTGACGAAGTACGCACATTTCTTTGCCATATCCGCACACTACACAACAACACAGGTGGCCGAGCTGTTCTTCAGAGAGATCTTCAGGCTACATGGGCTTCGTAAGACCATCGTCAGTGACAGGGACAGTGGTTTCATGGGCAGATTTTGGCAGGAGTTTTTTCGGCTAGTGGGGACGGAGTTGACACCGAGCACCAGTTATCACCCACAAACAGATAGAGATAGTTAACAAGTGGCTGGAGGGCTACTTGCGTAACTATGTCAGTGGGCAACAAAGAGCATGGCTGAAGTGGCTGCATCTAGGGGAGTACTACTACAACACTACACATCACATGTCCATTGGTATGTCACCATTCTATGCTTTGTATGGGTTTTTTGTTGACATGATGTTTAGTGATAGTAAGGCTCCGAGAGCCAAGATTTGGATCCAAGAGAGTTAGGATATCCTCCGAGCTCTCAAGGATAACATGGCTACAACGCAGAACCAGCAAAAGCTGTATGCTAACAAGGGTCGGGTGGAAAGACAGTTTGAGGTAGGGGACATGGTCGACCTATGATTACAGCCATACCAACAGTCGTCACTAAAGCAAAAGGAGGCTAAGAAGCTCAAGCCCCGCTTTTATGGGCCATACAGGGTGATCTGCAGGATTGGACAGGTTGCATATGAATTAGAGTTGCCCCAAGGCAGCAAGATTCATAACGTTTTTCATGTATCATGCCTAAAGAAGGCATTGGGGCAGCAGGTGACAGTGACAGATAAGCTACCACCCATGGATGATGAGGGGCATTTGGTGTTGCAGCCAGAGGCTATTATTGATACCAGGGAGAGGCAGCTGCAGAGCAGGACGGTCCAGGAATTCTTGGTGAGGTGGAAGAATTTGCCGGATGAGGATGCCACTTGGGAGAGTGAGAAATCTTGCAGCATCCATCTCTTCAGTTGCTTGAGGACAAGCAACATTTTGTCGAGGGAGACTGTAATATTCCTAACTAGCCATGGCTAATTGGAATATTCAATTTTGCTTATTTTTCCCTTCTATAGTAATTTATGAATAAAAAGGTGAGGGAAAGGGGACATGACTCACTTTTAGAATAAAAAGTCACTTCCTAGTAGCACAACGTTGTGACTTAAAGGGGAGCTAAGGGGGCCAAATGGGGGTGCAAAAATGGAGCCCACACAGACACTCGGAGGGACTACGCAGAAGGGAAGAAACACGTGGCAAGAGAGGAATTACGCTGGAGAAGGTGTGCCTTGGGATTGAGAGAGGCAAAAGGCTATAAAGGAGACAGTAGCTTCCTCATTTTGGCATTCGATTATGTGCATTTGAGCTAGTCATTTCGACTTAGAGCACACTGGTTGTTTAGCTAGTCTGCAGCACTGTTTAGTGCATTGAGTGTCTCCGTTCAGAGATCTCACCCTTAGCCCCGGGGGCCTTTGAGTGCCTGCTCGGGCAAGGTATTTCCATCAGCATTTTTGCAGTAGTTCCATCAGCATTTTTGGCAAGAGGATTGAGCATCTTGGAGGACTGCGCAGCACTGAGAGGGATGACGCAGTTCTTTCTGGCAGGAGTTCTGGATTGAGGGTTGCAGCAGGATTTGTGCTAGGAGATTGAGCAAGGGATCATCCCTTGCATATTGGAGGGTTTTGGCAAAGGTTTCAAGTAGATTACTGGAGATTTTCATTCAGTGGCAGCACAGAGCATTGAGGGACTGCACAGAACCCCAAGGGGGTGATTTTCGAGGGTCAGCCATTTCAGAAAAGCTTTCTAGGTTTTTCTAGGTTTCTTGAGTAGAGTCTGATTCTAGAGTTTCAGCCTTTTCTGAGGAGGGGAACAGCCCCAAATCCTCATTTGACTTCCACCAGCAGCAGCAACACAGCAGTTCTCCAGCAGTTGGGACGCAGATCAGAGAGAGGCCATTCCTTTGCTATTCTGAGTGTATTTCTTCACTTGCCTTGTGCAAGTCGAGGTGCCATCTTTCTGATCACCTCCTGTACTCATTCTATTGCTCAGTATAATAAAATGGCTTAGCATTTCTCTCTGCATTTCTTGAGTATCTGCTTATATTTCACGTTTATATTATTATATATTGCACCACTGTCATTTTTATCATTTTGAGCTTCCCGGTTATTATATCATTTGTACGTATTTGGTTGGAGTTACTGGGGTTTTGGAGAATATCCCGGAAACGGGATATTACAAAAAAGGCACCTATTTAGTAACATTAGAGCCTACACACATGTACTTGAGGTTGAAGAAATGTAACAGGCCGACCTGTGCCGGTGAAATTCTAGGGCTGACTGATGTCCTATTTTGACCAAATGCCATATATACATATTATTAATACAGTCTAGAGCGCCCAACTAAGGTTTGTGCTGCGATTCTAAGGTTCAAGGCTGAAGTAACAAGCAAGATATCAGAGTCAGACCTCTATACCTGGGCTTCATTTCAATGGTTGGAATCTATCTGCATACGAAAGATATACTTTTTAGTCATATGGCAAGTTCTACTCTGAGACAGCATAAAATCAACATGACAAGGCAGCCTTTCAGAATAGCTATGGACAGATTCTTCATCACACAACAAGTTTTATCTTCAGATTTGGAAGCTAAGGCATCACATCCTCGCGGCACCACCTTTGCACTTACAAGCTAATCTAACACAGTCCTCGAATGATATGACAACAGAAATAAACATCATAGCCAAGCGTACTTTTCTAGATTGATTGAGGCTTAGAATCTAGATATCTTTATGGTAACTAAGTAGAGCGACCTTGCTTATGGCTATGGAGATCCACTCCATCTTTAATCGAACAAACCACTTTGGGCTGGAGTTTGTTACACTTATTGAGGGTGTCAACCTTATTTGTAGCCTTGAAACATATCTTGAGCATATATTCATGGATTGATTTTCCAAATGGAGTAAATCGTTTTGTGCATGTTGCCTCAAAATCTAGCAGACCTTGTGAGAGGCCTCGCAACAAAAGAACTAGACTAAGATACAACAATGAGGTGGCTGCCACTGTAACCTTAGCAATCCACCTCCTGCTCTTTAGTGGAATTTCACCACATACGAGTCTTCCCAATATGTATCACCTAAAAGATGTTCTAAGTCAATTGGTTCAACGAGATGTATGTGAATGGCTAAGCAAGGTACTTCTTAATTGGATTAAGGCACAATTCTTTATGTCAAGGAGTAATGTACCACAAACTAAGCCTTGAAAAGAGTACTTGAGGCCTAGGGTTTCAATATATAGTTCAACAAAAGTATATCTAAGCATGCAAGCACAAAGAAATGGCTCACTTAAAGGTATGATCAACAATAGGAGATGGTAAAACTTCAACAAGTCCTAAGTTGAAGCCTTGTATAAAATTAGGGTTTACGTGAGCACTAAATTTCCTAGGGTCGATGACATCAACCCTAATGAGACAATTTTCACCATTAACAAAGCTAGATTTTCAGTTTGTGAGGACAAACAATATGAAAGAATGCCAAATCAGCTCTAACATCTCAATCGCTCAAGCCCTGATTGAATTCCTCCCTTGCCTTAGCCTTAACAACTTGCCTTAAAGGGCCAAAAAGGTAAGAATCTTAATAAATTTTGATCATCAATAGGATCCAAGTGATTTTCCCTGGTTAGGTGATCGAGTCATAGAGATTTAAACTATATAGATATCAAATTCATGAATGGAGTAAGGGCGGAAACCCTAGTTCTCACTTTCAAACACTAGCTATATTTTTATGAGGGGAGAAATTAACTAGAAGAAACGCTCTCTAGGAGGTCTTCTAGGGATTCCAAGGAAAATAGATCAAACATGCAATAATTCACCAAGACTTTCCAATAAAATTTTGCATTTAGAGAAGGAACAATCGAAAACCCTAGCAATTTCTTTCAGTCCCAAAAAGATGTCTCCAATACACAAACTAGTCTCCAATAGCAAAACTCCACATAAGATCACATCTCCACAAGTAGTGAAATATAAGAGGCTAAGTCGAGCGCTTTTAAAAAGGTCACTTCCATTGATCAACCTAAAAGCCCCTAAACAAGTTCAGTTTTGAGTAAACTTAAAGTAAAATGAGTTACAAGCCAATCCAATAGCTCAACAAATAAAATATGTCAAAAATTGCCCGCCCTCAATAAGCATGATGGCATGCCCTTTAGGGCTCAAAATGCTCAAAAAGTGCAACGAAAAGGTTGGATAAGTCTCTAAGCATCATGATCAACCTCAATTTGAAGAAGGGTCCTCAAATCAACCTCTACAACATCTCTATGTGTCCAAAAGTCAGCTCTAGGTGCCCTGTATCATCTCTATGGGTGTCATCTAGACAATGTGGTGTACTCTCTCTCCAGCATTGAGGGCTCCATTAGGTACAACAAGCCCTCCTAAATCATCATGGGGGATAGTCATCCTCTTATGGGCTTTGGATCAACGCGTGCCCATAAAGTAGTGTCAAGGCCAGCCTAGGGGCATGCTAGGTCCACTGGTACATCATCAAGAATCCTCAACGCTTGGCAAGATGAGCTAAACATTATGGCATTTGAGGGTGCTCTATGGCGTCCATCAACAATCAAAATCATTAGAGTGCCCAATGTTATGTCTTAGAAGGGAAAAGTTGCATATTCTATGTCACCATCCTCTTTGGCAGTGTAGTATGGCATGGGCATCATGTGGTGTAGGAGTGGAATAATGTGCCCTTTAGGCTTCGACTGCTCTATGCAAAACCACCTAGAAAAACCATCTCAAACTCAAGGGAAAGCAACCATTAATTAGAGACAATAACAATAGATACATCTACATGGACCATACTTGATTGTTAAGGGCATAATAATACTTCAAACTGGGGATCACCTTCATATATCGAACTAGACCAAGTCCCATAAAAGTGTTCCCTACCTTTGTAGGGATGGTTAGGTAATCGACCCTATTACGTGTATCCAACCCCTAAAGGGAGGTGATATTTCCAAGGTCAACCCTTCAATCCATAGGTGTTAGTGAGAATAGGTGGAAACAGCGGGGAATGACTTCATGTCTAAGTGTGATGGCCGGGGTACAGGCGTGATTGATAAGCGCTCAAAACCTATTACAATCTCCTCTAATTCTGGCGGAATTCCTTCTTCTCTATCAGGCGAAGTATCAGTCATTTACCCCTAGATCAGACTCTTCTTCATAAATGGAACTAATCCATTAAGAACCGCAATAACAAGAAGTTTCTTTCAAAAGGCCGAATGCACTATTTAATAAAGATGCGATGCGATATTATCGCAATCGCATTCCACAGTACATAGGGGTCTGACTCTTTCTATTGGAAACGAATACAGGGCTTTCCTTATATAAAAACCTGGACAACACAACTTATTTAAATACAAAGGAAATAAAGGAAAAGACCGAGCGTAAATGCATTAGGCCGGACCTCAAATAAAACACACCCGCATTCTGAAACTTTTCGGATCTGCTCTTCCACCGTAGATCAAGCCTCCATCTAATCCGATGGCCAATAGCAATTTCAGACACGCAAACTACACGACCCTTAATCAAAATACGGACCCGATGGAATTCATAAACCACCAATCTAAAACATTTCAGGTCCAAGCTCTCGCTTAACGCCCGTTCACTTTTCCAACCCGAAATCCGTCAGATGGTGAAATCCATAGGTTCAACGGCTTACGATGACTTCAATAGCGCGCAGGTTAATTAATGTAATCGACAGTTGCAGTTCATTCCAATCCGACGATTGCGATTAAATCGCACATCGTCGTCGCAATTCCACGGGCCAAGGTTCTTCGGCTTCAAACCTTCGATCCAGTATTGCCTTATGGACCCGATATGGTTATAAGCCACTGTTTATAGAAATTCAAGTCCGGATTTCGGATCCGGCTCTGTGTTATGCGTCGATTTTCAATGTAAATCGGATTTAAGCTTACGGACTTAATCAATGCATGAATTAAAAAAAAAAGAGCCGATTCATTGTTAATGCAACTTAAGAATTTAAATGGAAACACGCCAGATTTATTAAAACTCTGAGATTCAAAGGCAAACTGATATTTCTCTCATACACAGCAAGAGTTCGGAGGTTGCAAATACCTCCGAGATTGAACAAATTTAATAAAAAAAATACACAGAAATATATGAGTTCTGCACATAATCCAATCAGTCTAAATCCTCGTTCAATCATTCAAAACATACATATATACTCCTCCATCCTAACTATTAGATCCTTAAACACAGGATCGAATCTGCCCATTTTCATACAATACCAAATCTAAATAATATCCTCCTCAAAGCTTTCAACTTAAAACAAAACTACTCTAATTAATTACAAAGTCAATCAACGCTACATTCTAGCTCAAAATCTATCTAGAAAGCCGGTAAATTGATGTCTAAAGGATCCCACTCGTTTGCTTGTAGATTTTTTTGTATTTTTTGGCATAAGTTTGAAGACTTTTTCCCTCCAAGCCTCATGCTCCTACATCAGACTCCTGAGGGCAAAATTCTTCATGGGCTCCTATCCATGAGCTCTTCTACAGAACTGCCCAATTTCTATAGCATGGATCCGTCATCCAAGTAGCTTTAGCAATTGGTTGATCCCTCCATTTGACCAAATACTAAAAGTACTCATGTCCTCTTGTCCTCTTCAATAGTTTCTTGTCCAAAATCCTCTCTGGCTTCAATTCCTTTGCTATAGGTAATTGTTTCACCCAATTAACCTCTTGTTCCTCTTGATCCTCTGTTGTGTCTTACACCTGTTCTTTTTCATACCTGTATAAGTCAGCAACATTAAAAATTGGAGATATCCCAATATCAGGGGGTAATTCAATTTCATATGCATTTGCAGAAAATTTTCTCAAAATTCTGCATGGCCCAATTTTTTTAAACTTCAGTTTATTATACTCCCTTTTGGAAATTTTTCCTTCCCCAGATGTGCTAAAACCAAGTCCCCAACTTCAAAATTAACTTCTCTTCTCTTCAAGTCTGCGTTGCCCTTGTATTTGATGTTGTTGTCCTATAGTTGCTGCTTTACCTATTCATGTATTGCTTGAACTTCTGTAACAAAATCTTCTCCTTTGGCACATCTCCTCTTAGCTTGTCCCAAATTCCTCAATTCAGTCACTCCTCTTGGGTGCATTCCATAAATTATATGGAATGGACTCTGTCCTGTACTCCTGTTAGGAGAATCATTATATGCATATTCTGCCTGTGCCAATACTTGATCCCACTGTTTTGGATGTTCACCTGCAAGACTTCTCAAAAGATTACCCAAACTTCTATTTACAATTTCAGTCTGTCCATCAGTCTGAGGATAGTATGCAGGACTAAAAGTCAATTTAGTTCCAAGCTTCTTCCATAATGCCCTCCAGAAATGCCCAACAAATCTGGTGTCCTTGTCTGAAACAATGCTCTTTGGTAACCCATGTAATCTTACAATCTCCTTAAAAAACAAATTAGCAACATGAGTAGCATCACTGGTTTTATAACATGGAATAAACTGTGCCATTTTTGAAAATCTGTCAACTACTACATAAATTGAATCATTTCCTCTCTGAGTTTTTGGTAAGCCTAACACAAAATCCATACTTACCATATCCCAAGGCCTATCCAGAATAGGTAATGGAACATACAAACCTATGTTTTGGCTCCTTCCTTTTGCATACTCACAAATTTTGCAATTTTTCACATACTTTTCCACTTCAGCTCTCATCTTCAACTAATAATAAAACCTGTTCAACTGTTCATAAGTCTTGTCTGCACCAAAATGCCCTCCAAGTCCTCCACTATGTTTCTCCTTAATCAAATTCTCCCTCATGGAACAACTTGGTATGCACAGTTGATTTCTTTTGAACAACAGTTCTTCTTGCAGGAAATAATCTAGCCACTTGCTTCTATCTAACAAAACAAGATTCTTACAAGCTTCAAATGCCTCTTTAAAATCTAAATCTTTATCATATAGCTCCTTAAGAAAATCAAAACCCAACACTTGAAATTGACTTTCTTGAGTTAACATGCTTTTCCTACTTAAGGCATCTGCTACTTTGTTTGACTGACTAGTTATATGTTTTAATACAAAATTAAAACTTTGCAGATATTCTACCCATTTTGCATGCTTCTGGTTAAGCTTTGGTTGTTGCATAATGTACTACAAGGCATGGTTATCTGAATACAATATGAACTCCTTGGACATCAAGTAATGTCTCCATTTCTTCAAGGATTGTACCACTGCATAAAATGCTTTGTCATAACAAGAATATTTCTTCTTTGACTCATTCAGCTTTTCACTAAAATAAGCAACAGGTTTGTCCTCCTGACTTAAAACAACTCCAATGGCTTCTCCACATGCATCACACTTCACTTGAAAGGGTTTATTAAAATCAGGCA